>JACSZP010016455.1:0-24996 GCA_016161895.1 Pinna nobilis | reverse complement strand
GCCATGCGAAATCCAAGATGGCTGTCATGGCCTCTGATTGGCTGAGACATTTTGAACTTCTTCTCAAGAACCACTGAATGGATCAGGCCCAAACTTGGTACAGATGTTCTACACAAGGTCCCACACAAGTGTTGTTATTTTTTTCGGGCCATGCGAAATCCAAGATGGCTGTCATGGCCTCTGATTGGCTGAAACATTTTGAACTTCTTCTCAAGAACCNNNGTTGTTACTTTTCTTGGCCATGCGAAATGCAAGATGGCCACCATGGCCTATGATTGGCTGAGACATTTTGAACTTCGGGGTTACTATACGATTTCATATTTCAGGCTTCATCTCAAGAACCAGTGGGCCAATTTTAACCAAATGTATTACTCAGGTGACCGTTAAGGCCCCTTGGGCCTCTTGTTATTTTTGTCCATCCATAAGTCTACAACATTCCTCTTTCAGAAGTAGGCCTACCTCAATGCCATGATATCTAAACTCCTTCACACTGAAATTTGCACATGCATTTGTACATGTACTTCTGATGTTTAAAGAACTTGAAATGAAACATGTCTTTTTTCAATCTTTTAGAAAATCTGTCAATCTTTATTTTCTTTTCAATGTTTTTCTCTTTTTAATCCTTTCAACCCTAAATATTAAAGTAAGTATGCTCTTTATGTTGTGTTGGACCAATCTATTATGATCTGCAGTGGTGAAATGATTGATAGACAGCAGTTTTTGTGCTATAGAAATATCAATTTAGGGTTTTACAATGTACATGTATTTGTCAATTTGTGCCTGTGTCAATATTAAGCAATTAATTGGTCTAATTACTGCACTCAGGACCTGTTATACATTACAGACTCTGACCAAATGGTTAGAGCATTGCACTCAGAATTCAGTGCTAGCAGGAGTTGAGTAAATTCTCAGACTTAATGGGGTCAGACTCCTGTACACAAATGGTATACTTCGGGCTGCAAAAACTAGGAGTTTTCTATCTACTGGTTCGTTTGATATACAGGTGGTGTTATGATCAGAAAATCTTTATGTATACGCAGGTGGCCACTAAAGTTTTGTTTTATTTGCTTACAGTTGGGAGAGGCTCAGTTAAAACTAAAGAAGGACTAAAGATGACAATTGTGAAAGGCGAGATCGGCAAACATAAGGTAGGCCTACCTGTATGATCCTTGTATGTGACACAGTAGCTACGACCTCACCTAAAAACCACATGACAAAGGAGGTCGCTAGCCATAAGCAACCATCAATATATGGTTGAATTTGTTTTAAGTACTACCTAATTTACATGACCATCTGCTCTAAGAAACCATCAAAGTACAGTAAAACTTAGCACAATTATAGCACCTGACTTAACAAATCACTTGCCATTTGTTACATGTACCATGAGCCTCCATTGCCCTTAAGTTAGAGCATTTATCTTGTAATCAGTCTTTCTCTCACCTCTAATCAGCCAGTTTGAGCCTCTCCCGTACCTAAGTTGTTGTTGTTGCATTGTTGTTTAACGTCCCACTCAAGAATATTTCACTCATATGGAGACGTCACCGTGTGCCGGTGAAGGGCTACAAATTTTGCCTGTGCTCAGCACTGCTGGCCGTAGAGCAGGGAGAGTTCTTTAATGTGCCAACACCTACTGTGACACGGGACCTCGGTTTTTACTGTCTCATCCGAAAGACAGGGACGGCCAGTGGCGCTGCGGGAATCGAACTCCACTACTAAAGAGAAACTGGCTGGCACCACATGACTGAAAAATTGTCGAATGTGATTTGAAATAACGAAAAAAACTGTGACAATTAAAATACATTAGAACCTTGTCTAAATACTGAGTCACTATGGTGGCTGCTACCCCAGGGATATCCACTTACATGTATATTGGACTCTGATATTTTGAAATCCCCCTTAATTTGAAATGATTTCAATTTCCTGGCTTAACGACTTCATTGCTACTTTAGCCCAGTTATTTTGAAAACCTTGTATATTCAAATGAAAAATTCATTACACAATGCTTGCCATTATCCTAAGTCAAATATGTCAATTAAAATAAAACAAATTGTTTGTCGTTTTGATCAGGCGGATGTCCTCGTTTGTGCGGTAAACAAAGACCTACAACTGAAGAAATCTGGTGGTGCCGGTATTTCGTTATATGAAAAAGGTGGAGACCAGTTACAGGCGGAGTGTACAACTAAATATCCAAACGGTATCAGCAACTTCGGAGAATTTGTGTCCATTCCGGGGACTAACACTGGATGTAAGGAGGTCTATCTGACTAGTCTACCAGATGACGAAAAAGAGAAGCAGACGGTACGAGTCAGAGTGAAGAGGATACATGTGTTGACTGGTCATAAAGTTTTCATGTAGCCACTTGCAATAACTTTTCTTTGAATCCAACAGATTATCAGTGCTCAGGACCATAAACACAGAAAATCCTCAAACAAATTTTATTCTTAAAATCTAAGAACTTACTCTGTTGAGAAAAAAGTTATAGGTAGAA
Source organism: Pinna nobilis (assembly GCA_016161895.1). NCBI lineage: Eukaryota > Metazoa > Mollusca > Bivalvia > Pterioida > Pinnidae > Pinna > Pinna nobilis. The sequence goes on along the minus strand of JACSZP010016455.1, from coordinate 22,508 downwards.
GACCATAAATGAAAAGAATATTCTCAACTTAGATGCATTCCCAAGGTTGATTTGAATAACATAAGGGGCCCTTTGCACTTTCTGTGGAACTCTTTCGTCAAGTCCATTTAAGATAGTTTGGATATATCCAAATTCTTGCATAACATCTCTATACGCTAATGTTACATACAGTTTTAGGATAAGCTTGCAATTTCTGCATTCAAATGTAAATATCTGAGGACTGTTTGTCCTTCAGGTAAAAAGGAAATGGAACATTTACAAATTTATGTACCACATGATACCAGAGAATGTTTGTGTCAGACTATTGCTTCTATCAGCATTGGAATGACACTAGTAACTGATATTTTGCGCTAACGTCATTTCAGCAGGAAGATTGCATAGAGTTACCTGGTATGTTCCTTCAGCATTGGAGATACAAGTTTTGTACCAACATTTAAGGATATCACTTAGTACATGGATTAGTTCCATTGTCACTATTGTTACCAATATATTGTATATATTGTACCAACATTTAAGGATATCACTTAGTACATGGATTAGTTCCATTGTCATTATTGTTAACCCCCCCACCCCACACACATATACACAAGCATGATAACTACTGTACTTATGATAGGTATTCTATGGTTACCCATCCTCATGAAATTGTTATTCATTTAAAAAATATCTTCCATTTTTCACAGAATTTATGTAAGTTTGTGAAGAAATGCATGGAAAAAGCGGATCAAAGTGGTCATCAGTCTATTGCCTTTGTCGCCATGGGGACTGGGAAAATAGGTTACCCTCGCCACCTTGTAGCCAAGAACATGTACCACGAGGTGAAGGAATATTCAAAAAGTCACTCACGATGTTCCGTAAAAGATGTACGATTTGTTCTGTATCCCAAGGATCATGACACGATTGCGGTAACAATTGTTTTGATTATTTTCGTGTTTTTATGTTTCCCATCGAACCTTCATAGAGAACATATTTAGTTTGTTGTAGTTGAATTGTTGTTTATATATATCTGATTCAAGAATCTGTCACCCATGTGGAGAAATCACTCTTGCTGGTGAAAGGCTTCAAATTTTGACACGTGCTAAACACATTGTGTAGTTTAGCTGTATGTTAGGGTTTTTTAATATGTAAACACCTACTGTTGCACCGTGCCTTGGTTATGACATTGTACTACTAACCGAAAGGACTGGGAGAAGCAATAGATAACCTCACATTCTGAAGGTCAATTTGTAATTACAGCATTGTGCCATAAGTTTATGAACAAACATCATTTTTACTATATACATTTGTATTTATAGTAAATTTATGTTTTTTTTAAACCGCTCTAATTTTATTACTATTCAACTGATTTCAATGAAACCTTTCTTTAAAAATTCATAATTTACTCAAGAATATTTTAATACAAACAAATTTATATTCTGTCAAATGGTTTAAAAAATGCAATAAGTAGAACACAAGATTAAATTTTCAAGTTGTCAAAAATCCCCATAATAAGTAACGTTATATAGAGAATGTGCATTTTAAAATTTTAACAAGTGAGTTAATATCATGTAATCTCAAAATCTGCTGTAAGAAAATTATTAAGTTTTATATCTGAAGAAACTACATAAAAAAATCATAACTTTGTGTACAAATAATAATAAAATTGGTCCAGTCTCTGAAAACCTAAGGAAATTTTTAAAAATGCAATTTTACTATAAATATATAGTAAAAATGGCATTTGTTCATAAACTTATGGCACAATGCTCTAGTTAGTTCGATACAAACTGTACCCTTTTCCATTGTTTACAAGAGTACCGGTCAGCATTTGGTATAAGCGTAGAGTAATCAACTCAACTTAACTAAATGCTTATTGGTTGGTTGAATTGTTGTTGTTGCTAGAGCAGGTTTAACTGTACACGTAAAATGTACCACACAATAATTTGCAGTAAGTTACCATGTAGCACATTGGATGCATGATGAGTAATATGTCTATGTTAATTAGAATGTGAATCAATTATCAATGATTGCTATAAATGTAAATGAAGCAGGGTGGCGGAACAGAAAAATAAGGTGGGGTAGAGAAATATTAGATATTGAATAGTTTGATTTAAATACAAACACTGAAATGCATTTAACTCTTAATTTACTTCTATTTACTTCAAAACTTTAGTTTTTCTGGTGATTTTGGGCCCAGCTCAATATATTATTGACTTTTTTTTTTGCAGGCCTTTGAAAGGGAACAGAACAAGCGACTAGGTGCAACCATACGGGGTTATACTGGTAAGTAATTACTCATTGCTATATGAAATCTTAAGTTCGCCAAGCTACTCATTGGCCATTCCGAGAGTCAACACATTTGCTCTAAACTTTTCAGGTTTTTCCAAGAGTTTTTCAATCACATATTTACTTTGTTAAATCGACATATTCTTTGAGTGATTAGAGGGGCCTATCATATTTGTCCTGTTGACCATTGCTTTGCTTTCCTTTACATATGACTAGTCAGATCTTATAGTAATTTGTTTTCTTCATATTCCAGGTACCGTCCAAATGCCAAACTGCAATATATCAGTTGTTGTTGAATCGTCCTCCATCACAAAGCAAAAGGTAGTATGTGTAATTCAAATGTCAATTTCAGATCACATGATCAGTGAACTGGAGACCTTCTTCATGTAAAATCCTACAATTGAAATGGATCGTACATGTATAAGTTATTAAATTTTAAGTATGTCATGAAAATAATGATGTTGAACTTCTGGGGTAGCCCATGTACATGTAACTTGTCCACACTCAAGTGTTGACTAGAAAATCTTGACACGTTAAAGCGGGAGATAAATCTGGGAATGATAGGAGAAATGTACATGTATATATACGTTCCATCCGACAGGTTGATGTAATAGTTGTGACATCAAAACCCAATCTGGACTTGAATTTCGGACAGCTACTTAAAAGTATTTTAGAGGAAGGAGGGAGAAGTATCCAAGATGATTGTTCAAACAACTATCCTTCGGGAATCAAGGAGGGAGACGTAGCTGTGTTATCTGCTGGAAGTCTACCATGCCGGCAAATCTATATCGGCACTCTGCCAATGTATAATCAAGATTTTGCAGCCGCAGAGAAGGTAAGTACTGATTTTGACCTCTGACCTTTTGGGGTGTTTTTTTTTTTTATGTTCATGCTACTAATAGTGTAGGGAGAGGGGGGCACATTCATTTACCCTTGTTTGTCTATCTAGTAGTAAAACAATGTCTGTCCAGTTATCTCAGTTCCATTAGGACAGCTCTAGCTGTCGTAGGAAAACTCTTGTTTAGGACCTAAAACCACTTGGCGGCTTGTATGCACATTCTTACTTGATGATTTCTACTTATAGAGTCTGAAGACTTTTGCCGGCACTTGTTTGGAGATGGCAAACACCAAAGGTTACAAGTCTATTGCCTTTCCTTGTATCGGTACGGGTTATTGTGGCTACCAACATTCCAAATCTGCGGCCATTTTGTTTGAAGCTGTGAAAGAATTTGACAGGAAGCATTCCTCTTCTACCTTAAAGTCTGTACATTTCGTAGCCACAAAGTTGGATCAGCGCTCGCTAGCAGTAAGTAAACATTTTTGTCTTATTGTTAAAGAACACTCCCTGCTCTATGGCCTCCCTGCTCTATGGCCTCCCTACTCTATGGCCATAAGTGCCAATCATAGGCAAAATTTGTGGCACTTTACTGGTACACGGTGACAACTCCATTTAAGTGAAAGATTTTCGAGTGGGACGTTAAACAACAATAAAACAAAAACATAGGATAAATTAGATTATTAATGGCAATACTTTCTACAGGCATTTCAGAATGAGGAACACAGCTACAGCATGAGCTTGCCCGATCAGAGTATGGCTGCTGCTGCAGCGGCCAGCACATCTTCTACATCGTCAGCTTTGTCAAGAACAACTCAAAGTATCATGAGTACATTAAGAAGGACATTCAAGTCATCTTCGCCTCCCCCTAAGTCAGTCAAGAGGAAACAGGAAGCCACACAGAATGGTAGGCTGCTTTCTAATTCACAAAATTTAACTGAATCACCTTGGCTATTTTGATGACTTAATTTGATTGCTTTTTGCTCATCTTCAAAAATTTGCAAATTTGTTAAAATCTTATGAAGTTATAGATTTTAGATATTAATTACTTTTTAAAGATTTCAATATGGCCTCCGTGGCCGAGTGGTTAGCGTGTTCGACTTCGAATCGGAAGACTCGGGTTCGAGCCCTGTAAGCGCCACTCCGCGGTTGGCCGTCCCTGTCCTTCGGATGAGACAGTAAAAATCGAGGTCCCGTGTCACAGTAGGTGTTGGCACGTTAAAGAACCCTCCCTGCTCTACGGCCAGCAGTGCTGAGCCTAGGCAAAATTTGTAGTCCTTCACTGGCACACGGTGATGTCTCCATATGAATGAAATATTCTTCAGTGGGACGTTAAACAACAACAAAACAAACAAAAAAGATTTCAATATATTCACTCTGGGTAGCAGGTAAGACAACACAGAGTGATGTACCATGCACTATGAGCACTTCGTGCGGTAGTTAAGATCGTAGAATGATACTTCATTCACTGTGACTGTTTTCAAATAAAAAAATGGTGCACTATACAATATTACTAGTTGTTAATACGTGGACTATACACTATTACTTGTAGTCATTATGAAGACCTCATAGGAGGGCCTCCATGACCAAGTGGCTAGCGTGTTCGACTTCGAGCCGAGGGGTCCGGGGTTCTATTGTTTCGCCACTCCGCGGTTGGCCGTCCCTGTCTTTCGGATGAGACAGTAAAAACCGAGGTCCCGTGTCACAGTAGGTGTTGGCATGTTAAAGAACCCTCCCTGCTCTACGGCCAGCAGTGCCGAGCATAGGCAAAATTTGTCGCCCTTCACCGGCACACGGTGACATCTCCATATGAGTGAAATATTCTTGAGTGGAATGTTAAACAACAACGCAACAACAACAACAACCTCATAGGATGGTACATCATTCGCTGTGACTTGTTGTTATTTAAGCATGTGATAGTGTACCTTACACCATGGATAATTGTACAAACATCATAGAATAGTGCACTATGCATCATAGGTGGTTATTGAGACATCATAGAATGCTGCAATATATACCATGGAAGCTTGTTCAGACATCTTAAAATGATACACCATTCACTGTGACTGGTTGCAAAGCACAGAATGGTGTACTATGACTGGTTCTTAATACATAGTCTATAATCTATGTGTTATTGTTAAGAGCTCATAGAATGATGCGCTGTATACATGTACCTTAGATGATTGTTCAGACATCGCACCATGATACACTTTTGACTGTCAGTTATTGTAGTGACATAGAATGATGCAATATGCACTATAAGTGATTGTAATCGATGAACAGCTTTTCTGTGATACAACATTTCATATTCTTCTTCATAGTTCCATGACTACAGTACAAAATGTAACAGGGCCTCCCTGGCCGAGTGGTTAGCGTGTTTGACTCCGGATCAGAAGATCCGAGTTCGAGCCGCGTCAGCGCCACGCCACGGTTGGCCGTCTTTGTCCTATGGATGAGACAGTAAAAACCGAGGCTATGTGTCACAGTAGGTGTTGGCACGTGCCGCGCATAGGCAAAATTTGTAGCCTTCACCAGCACACTGTGACGTCTCCATATGAGTGAAATATTCTTGAGTGGGACGTTAAATAACAATACCTTACCATACAAAATGTAACATTTGCGTTTGTGACAACCTGTATTTAAAGACCGCCTTGTCATAATGGCCATTTTTCCGCTGTTCCCAGTAGTACCAACTGTGTAGAAATCAACCTCTGTGTAAAGACCACCTCCTTATAAAGAACAGTTTTCTTGTGTCATTTAGGAGGTCGTTTTATACAAGGTACTCTGTTCTTATCTTAACATTTTTTTAAACTACAGAAGTAAGTGTGCAGAACATCGCCATAAGTGTCGTAAAAGGGGACATCACTGAGGAAAAAGTGGATGCTATTGTAAATAGCACAAATGAAGATTTGGACTTCAGCATGGGTTTGTATCCTTTTTATGCCCCCATAAATAAAGTTTTGGGGGCATATAGTTTTCAGTTTGTCTGTTTGTCCACAAAACTTTAACATTGACCCTAACTTCTGAAAGTTAAGTGATGGAGCTTTCATATTTCATATGTGCATTCCTCGTGACAAGACCTTTCTGTTGGAATCCAAATTTTTTAATCTCATGACCTTGAACTTAGACTTTGACCCACTTATGAAAAAATTTAACAAAAACTTAAAACATAGGCTATAACTTCTGATTGGTAAGTGATAGGGTCTTAGTATTTCACATGTGTATTCATTGTGACAAAACCTTTCTTTTATTACCATAATATTTTACATCCTGACCTTGACCTTGTGACTTTGACCTACATATGGCTCATGCTGGGTATTCTTAATGGCTGTTATCTGGGCGCATCAGTGTTTTGCAAACACATCTTGTTATATATTCAGGCTTTTAAATGACCCAATATTTCCTGTAAAACAATTTTCTTTTTTAAATTTCTCATTAATCCCCTTCACTTTTTTTTTGGGGGGGGGGCATAAAATACCCTTTTTCCCTGTATTAAGGTGCTTTCACACCTATCCGTTTTTTGCATCCACACCCGCACCTGTCATCCGTCAAAATTGAATCAACATTATTCATTTGAAATATGCAAACATTTCCGCACCCGCTTCCGTACCCACTTCCGCACAAATCGATTTGAGATGGATTTTTGACGGAAGCGAGTGCGAACGGTAATCATGACGTCACGGGTAACTTGGAGGTTGATCTCACCACATTCGCCCTTACAACTATGTTTATTTTTATATATTTTGATGTACAAGTGTGTACACACATGACTGATGGCGGGTGCAGGTGCGGAAGTGGGCAAGAAAAAACGGATAGGTGTAAAAGCGCCTTTAGCTGACATTAGATCAGAGTTTATAATCAATAAAAATTGATTTCTTTGTTGCATATTCTGAGGCCGTCTTCCTCGTTAGAGTCATTTAAACATTTTATTTAAATCATTTCTCTCTACATTCTGATTGGATCTTTGATTTTCAATAACTTACGATACCTGCACATATTTTTGTGCATGTCTCATACTGTGAATTGGTCTTTTCTTCAGGGGGCGTATCAAAAGTTTTGAAGAGTAAGTGTGACAAGAGCCAGTTGGACAAAGAGTGCAAGGCAAAACGTAGGTGTATTTAACATGTACATGTATTTTGTTAGTTGCTTAACTGTCTTTTCAAGTCATTCAATGAATAAAGACATCACCAAATAACATCTCTCTCTCTCTCTCTCTCTCTCTCTCTCTCTCTCTCTCTCTCTCAATAATCCTTAAAAGCCTTTTTATAGCCATGTTTTCTTTTAATGCTTTAAACAGTTGCTGAAATGAAAAGGAATCATATTGCTGTTACATCAAGTTGTGGAAAAACCAATTTCAAGCACATTATTCATGTTGTAAATCAAGACTCGCTCAGTGAATGGAGGAAAAAGATCAAAGCGTGTTTAGATGAGGCAGAAAAATTGCATTGCACTCATGTGGCATTCCCAGTAGTCGGTACTGGTAAGTACCATTGATTGGTTATGGGCTGTTCTTTTAGAATGTGAAAGTCAAATTTCAGTTGCAAATCTAATATCAATGAATTTTCAATTCATACACAGATATTTTAACTTATGGCAAAAGTAAGAATAAAAATGTAGGTAAGTAAGTTTCAGAAAATGTTACTGAAAATTTATTGTCTTAATATATTTTTTTTTTATTTATTCATTGCATTTTTTTAAATAAAGAATAAGAGACTGAGGTTTAATTTATTTTTTTATTTATTTTTTCCAGTTAACCTATTTTTAGCAGTTATGGCCCTTTGACTTGGTGTCAGTAGGAGTTTTGTATAATCCAGCAACCATACAACACTTATAGATATCTAAATTCGATGATAAACTGATCTGTTTTCATCTGTGATCCGGAGTCCTCCAAAATGTGATGCACAAAAGCCAAGCTGATTTCAAATAAAAGTACAGTAGAGTTGGTCTATAATGAATCGGCTTAAAGCATATTTAGTGCTATAGCAAGAGGAATAGAATCCCCAAAAAGAATTACTATTAATCTATGTATGTAGTAAATTCTGATGCTTAAAACAAAGGATGCCTATAACAAAGTCAATAGTCAATCCCCTTTGTCTTCATTATAGATCAACTCCACTGTATTTTGATATTTCATTTGTAGGTGGCGGAATAACAAAGTTTACCCCAGAAAATATTGCACAGACTTTCCGCCAGGCAGTGTCTGACTTTGCGGCTAATCAACAGAATCCGAAAGTCACGAAAGTAAAGATTGTGGCATTCCAGGGCGATATGGTTACTCCATTACTGGATTGGCTTGGTAATACACAACAACCAGGAATCATGCAGTCGGCAAAAGGTAATTCTCAGGCCCCATACATTACGATTGTTGGGGAGTGTATAGTGAAAATTTTTCAAAATTCAATATTTTCATTCTCTTGGTATTTTTTTCTTGATAAAGTTCCAGCAAGCTTATTACTGTTCCATTGGCCTTGTCACTGATCTTGTTGTCTTGGTTGTCTGTTTGTCTGTCTGTCTGTCTGTCTGTCTGTCTGTCTGTCTGTCTGTCTGTCTGTCTGTCCATTTATTTCTGCACCAAACTCAAGTACACCTAAGTCTACAGTGTTGATACTTCTTACATAGATTGCCCATCCTTATCGATTTTGGGGTTCAAAGGTCAAGGTCACATGACTCTGTTCCTTGAAAATGGTTTTGGCACCATAATTGGTGCCGAGGGGGGGGGGGGGGTATAAGTCCTGTTAGGACAGTTCTAGTTTACATATAGATATCCATGGCCATATATATTATAAACTACTGAATTATGCAATTGACATGTGTATTTCCTCTGCCTTAGTTTCAACTAACACTTAAGTAACACAACCCCCCCCCCACACACACACACACACACACACAAACATTTCCTAGGAGAACACTGAAGTGTATGAACATTTGTTCTTTGCAGATTTGATGAGTAAAGTTGGATTAGTTCCAAGGGCTGGCATTGCAGAACAACAGAAAACCATAGTCAACAGTTCAGTACTTGCCATGCAGATCTATGGACAGTCTGTATATAACATTGATTGGGCCATACAACTTCTAGAGAACAAGGTCAACACAAAGTATACCAAGACGGACACTCGAGACACTCTCATTGCCTTGCTGGAAAAAGAAGAGGTATTGTAGAGCTACTTTCCTGTACAACTTGTCTATATTTACATCACCTGCAAACAGAATTTCCCATCTGAGCATTGTCATCATTCTCAAAGACATTGTCCATCGACATCGTCCATAGACAAAACTTTTACCTAGGGTCATATATTGAATCATTTGTGATACTCTTATTTTCACATTTGTCTCCTGATAACTCTTATTGATAAAAGTTAAAGTTGAGCCTTATATTGAAGTATGATGTTTTTTGGAAATAGATGACATTGAAACTTACATTGAATTATGACATGGGTAATAGATGACATTGAGCTATACATTGAAGTATGACATTGTGGGAAGTAGATGACATTGATTCTTACATTGAAATTTGACGTTGTGTGCAGTAGATGACATTCAGCCTTTACATAAAAGGATGACATTGTGGGAAATTGATAGCATTGAGCCTGACATTAAAGTATGACTTGTGAATTAGATGATATTAAACCTGACATTGAAGTACACCATTGTGGGGAAAAGATGACATTGAGCCTTACATTAAAGTATGACATGGGAAATATATGACATTAAGTCTTACACTACAGTATGACATTGTGGAAATGATGACATTGAGCCTTACAATAATGTATGGCATTGTGTGAAATAAATGACATTTTATGATATATTTTAATGCCTTATGTGATCACCAGTGTTATACAAACATGTCATTTTAATTAAATACTTGTGTATTTGCAGCTGGATGAACTAACAAAAGACTTAGAGGAATATGACATTGAGTTTAACATTGATAATCAGACCAGCTGTATAACCTTTGAAGGCGCTGTGAAAGAAGTCACTGAGGCTAAGGATGCCGTCCATAGAAAGTTAAATCATTTCCAACATGAAAGATTTCTTGATGGCGAGGCAGAGTTCTTTTATAGTATTGTTCGCTGGAGTGTCATGGTAAGACATTTTGGATATGAGTGTAAAGAACATGCTTGTTTGTATGAGATTCACAAAGTATGTTATCTCATTAAACCTTAAAATAGGAAAAATTAAATTTTCCGGCCAAACTGTTAAGGACCAGATTTAATGTAGCATTAGGGATAAATGAGATAAATAGAAGCTTACATACATTTGTGTTATGGACAGGGAAATCTTCGAACCCTCGGGAAAGAACTTGGCTATCCAGAATGAGGTTCCACTAACTTCGGGTTTACCATGTTCTTTCCTTAGGCTTCCTCTTCATAAAGCACACATTCATTGGGTCAGCATAACATCTTCACTTTATTTGAAGATTATTTCCTCACCTTTTCTGTTCTCTATAGGTAAATGATCAAGGAATCATGAAGCTGGAAGAATACCCTCTGAGGCAAAATATGGATCTCGAAAATGCATCCAAAAGGAATGAGGTTCAGTTGACTTTCAAAACAACAGATGGTGATGTCATCGTTGACATTCAGAATATGAAAGAGTATGCGGCTAATGATCCAAGCAATAAATCGGATGTTGTCCGTAGAGAAGTAATGAAGGGTAAGTAACATAGGTGTCAAACTGTTGTCAATTTGTAGGACACAAGTTCTTAGTAAAATGCATGTTTATAAACATTCTATTTGAGGGCTGTAGATTACTTAAAACATGACTAGTAACCTTCCCTGTAGATTAGACATGATACAGTCTTGTTTCCTCCCCTTCAAGACATCACATGACTCGATCTGGTTTCCTTATCTTCAAATGCAATATGACAAGGCTTTGTTTCCTTCCCTTTAGATAAGACATGACAGAGCCTGGTTACCTTCGCTTAAAATAAGACATGAAAGAGCCTGGTTACCTTCCTTCAGATATGACAAGACAGGGCCTCGTTACCTTTCCTTCAGATGAGACATGACAGGCCCTTATTTCTTTCCCTTCAGTTGAGACATGACGGGGCCTGGTTTCCTTCCCTTCAGATGAGACAAGAAAAGGCCTGGTTTCCTTCCCTTCAGATGAGACAAGGAAAGGCTTGGTTACCTTCCCTTCAGATGAGACATGACAAGACCTGGTTTCCTTCCCTTCAGATAAGACATGTCAGGGCCTGGTTGCCTTCCTTTCAGATGAGACATGACAAGGCCTGCTTACCTTCCCTTCAGACAAGACATGAAGGTGCCTGGTTTCCTTCCCTGAAAATGAGATTAATAGGATCTAACACCATGTTCTGGGAGAGACAAAGAAATCTCAATCCTTGTGTTCATGCCGATTGATATCCAAGGCTCAGTGATTGATATCCATGACTCAGTGAGTTATAGATATCAATCGTCATGAACACGAGGATTGAAATTTCTTTGTTTCTCCCAGAACATGGTGTTTTGATCCTTTTTCTCACATCATCTCCCTCACTGTTTATAATGAATATAGGTACTGTCTACCACAGAGTGCAACATAATGGTTGTTTAACATTCATTCATGAAAAATTTCTTCTTTGGCTTATGATGTCACAATATAGATGTGACATAATGTTGAAAATGTAGACGGAATATGTTATAAATGACGATTGATACAAAGTATCAAAAATTAAAAGAATAGATAGAGAATAGATTTAGTCTACAGTTTACAAAAGATTCATAAATTTGGCCGTAAGAACAGAGTTCTCTTTCATTTATTAGCAATCAATTAGATGCAGCTGGAATAAATTGTCAGACCTGCATTAGAACAAGTTCGTCAACCTTTGGTTTTCGGGGTAAGATAATGCAGGATGAGATAAAAAATCTCTTCCAGGCAAAATTGAGGATTTCCCTGTCCAAAATATAAGAAATGATGGGACCTGGTTTTATGTATCTCCTTTAGATAGGCCATGGCAGGGTCTAGTTTTTCTCCCCTCATTCCAGACATGATAGTCTGCTCTCCTTCTCTATAACTGGGATATGACAGTGCACGGTTTCCTTCCCTTAGTTCCCTTAGTTAAGGTGAGACATGTCCACTGGCAAGGGCATCATATCCTATACACACATTGCACATAAAAAGAAAGTCACTCATAGACAACTACAATTTCCAAAATTATCAAGTTCAGGGTAATTGATGTGGGGAGAAGTTACTGACTGTGATATTATCGTCATTTATCTTTTATAGGTGCAGTTGCAGAATTTCCCGCAAACTGGAGTCAAATGACTGCATCGGAAAATATTAAAGTTGTCAACATTTCTCAAACAGATCAAGAGTACATTGATATTGAGAAAAAATTCAAAGATTCAGTTTTACAAGGAATATACAATACTAAACCGCCAACGCCTGTCCACACTATTGGACAGTTCAACAATGTGAAAGTACACAAGGTATCATACTCTAAAATAACTTCTGACATTTACCCTAATACTAATTCTTTGTAGAGTTCCCTACTTGAAAGTTGTAGAACACATATTCTCCTCTCTGTCTGTCATACCTTAGTTATGTTTTTGTTTTTAGCTCACCTAAACTGGAGGTTCAAGTTAGCTTTTCTGATCACATTTTGTCCATCGTCCGTCCGTCTGTCTGTCCATCCCTCTGTAAACTTTTAACATTTTCAAGTTCTTCTTAAGAACCACTGGGCCAATTTCAACCAAACTTGGCACAAAATATCTTTGGGGGAAGGGCATTCAAGTTTATTCAAATGAAGGGTCAGGCCCCTATTAAAGAGGAGATAATTGAGAAACATTAAAAAATGGGTGGGTGTCTTTAAAAATCTTTTTCTCTAGAACCACTGAACCAAAAATCACTAAACTTATGTGGAAGCATCCTGATAGAGTCTAAATTCAAGTTTGTTAAAATGGTGGCTGCTGGGGTTAAGATGGGGCCACAATAGGGGCCCAAAGTTTAACATATGTTTATATTTTAAAATGTCTTTAAAAATCTTCTTCTCAAGAACAGCAAGTGTACAATTGATCAAGTTAATATGGGAGCATCATTATATAGTGTAGATTCAAGTTTGTTCAAATGGTGGACCCCAGGGTCAAGATGGGGCCACAATAGGGGCCTAAAGTTTAACATAGGTTTATATAGGAAATATCTTTAAAAATCTTCTTCTCAATTAATCAAATAAATTATGGGAGCATCATTACATAGTTTGGATTCAAGGAAATATCTTTAAAAATCTTCTTCTCAATTAATCAAATAAATATGGGAGCATCATTATATAGTTTGGATTCAAGTTTGTTCAAATAGAGCTGCCTGGGTCAAGATGGGGGCCACAATAAGGGCCCAAAGTACAATAAATGAGAGGTTTATTTTTGTCCATGACTATAGGGATGGTATAGGGAGAGCTTTTATATTTCGTACATATCTTCACCATATCTACTGCATTTGTAAATTTGACTAAGTGACCTTGACCTTGAACTTTGACCTTATGATAGTTGTTTGGTTAAGATTAAGAAGTTCTGAAAGCAGACTTTTCTTACAGTATAAGAGGAGCCGCCGTGGCCGAGTGGTTAGCTTGTTCGACTTCGAATCAAAGGGTCAGGGGTTCTTATCCATGCAGCACCACTCTGCAGTTTGCCGTCCCTGTCTTTCGAATGAGACAGTAAAAACGGAGGTCCCATGTCACAGTAGGTGTTGGCACCTTTAAAAAACCCTCTCTGCTCCTATGGCCATAAGTGCCAAATATAGGCAAAACTTGTCGCCCTTCACCGGCACACAGCGACTTCTCCATATGAGTGAAATATTCTGGAGTGGGACGTTAAACAATAATATAACAACAACAGCATAAGAGATGGGGCTTTCATATATTAGTCTGCCCCAATAAGAAAAATTGTATACTGATGGCTATTTGGGGGTCCCCAGGGTCATCCCCCACTCCAAACACACACACACTCCTAATATAAGAAATCTTCAATTGTCTTGCAAGTATTTAAGATCTCACCCCTACACTATATTTTCTGATTCATTACAACAAAACAAATTGAATTGGAGAGTTTTGGAGATTCTGGGAGTCATTTCTACACCCTTATTTCTGGAACATTCAATTGTTTTAAATATGATTGACATAATTGCCCCTTAACTATATATTTTTTTATCACTAATGACAAGAAATTCTGTATGATGGCTATTTTGGGGTCCCAAGGATATTTCACTGGCCCTCATATAAGAAATCTTCAATTATCTGAAAGGAAGTTGAGATCCAAAATGTCTAAATTATATATTTTCTGAATCCTAGTGGCAAAACAAATTGCATTGGAAACTTAGAGGTCCCCTGGGTCATTCCCTACTCCCTTATACATGACTGTCTGAGAGTTTGCCAGCTTTTTTGGGGTGGCTTCTAGTTTTTCCCAAGATGATTTTGTAGCTGGGTTCTCTTTTCCACCAATAAAAACGGGCTGCCGCAGTATGATAGAAAATTTTTGAAATTTCTTATGATCTGAGAAATAAGACAAATATCGTGGTGATCTGTATTATCGCAGTATCTACCATGCAGCAAATGAAAAAGAAATCAATTTTGGGCAAACGATGTTCTTTTTTATGACTCCTACCTTGGATGTGTATGGTTCGAAGAAGGTGTGATAGACAGAGAGTAGGCCTACTTAAATTGAAAACAAATTAATTTTTTCGACTGTTGCTGTGACATTAAAACACGATTGCAGTGACAACGTAGGAATAGAAGGGGTGAAGTAGAAGATAGGGCATTCCAAATTTTAAAAAAGTCAACGACAGACAATACCGCGGCTGAAACAAATCGCCTTATAAAAATTTGATTTTACTATTTGCTTCATAGTGTGTTAATATATTGTAGATTGAAAGGATTCAGAACCCATCTCTGTATCAGCAATACGCGGTGAAAAAGGACAGAATGTCGAATGATTTACCACAGGGCACCACAATTGAACAATCTTTGTGGCATGGTGCACCGCCCACAGCTATAGTCAGTATCAACTACTATGGATTTAACAGGAGCTACTGTGGGAATAATGGTATGTTAGCATTCAGATGATGATGTTTTACTTTATAGCTCAACAGACTATAAGGCTAATTGTATGTGGATCCAATATATCTATATATTTTTGCATTCTGAATTTTAAGTATTTCAAAAATGCCATGAAACATCATCAAAACTAGAAAAGCACAAAAGAAGCAAACATCATTATTGATGTAGTAGTACAATATCATCAGGGTTACATGTAGTTTTCTTCCACTGATGTATATTTTATATTTTATTTTCAGCTGGCAAGCCATGGTTTGGAGATGGAGTATATTTTGCTAACGATGCGTCTTATTCGGCAAGAGACTGGGTGTCAGGAAAAGACTCTGCTGGTAAAAAACATATGTACCTGGTAAAAGTTCTGACAGGAATGTATGTTCAAGGCAAGCAAGGAATGAGGGTGTTACCAGATAGGGTACATGGGACCCCATATGATTCTGCCGTCGATAAACCAAGCAGTCCTATGGAGTTTGTCATCTTCAATGACACACAAGCCTACCCAGAATACTGTATCCAGTTTACTATCTAGGATGTCCACAAATGTTACATCTACCAAATAAGCAAGACTGATTTTTTACAGACTGGTATTGTGATATTGAAATTTTTGTTTTATCCTTGCATACTTGGAAATATTCCAGTGTTTCCATTTTAAAACTTTTTTTCTTGTTTTTGTGAAGAATGGATACGTTAAACTAATATCCTTACTCTTAATAACAAAACACACTTGCATGTATTTTGATGTGAAACTTACAACTGAAATTTTTGTTCAGTTCAATTCCTTTCCAATGGAATTTATCATTATAGTGGTCTTTGTATTGATTTAAAATGAAAATGAAATGTTGAAAACAACCTATTTTACATTATAAAACATGCTGATTTCACCCAGCAGGAATTATGCTTTTGTTTCCATCTGGAGATAACTTACAATGTCACAATTACAGTCTAACATGTTTTAAGAGACTGTCCAAGGAAAAATGGAGAAATGGTCACATATGACAGGTGGTCTCTTAATTCAGGCGATTTATAAAGGAAAATGACGTTTTGGAATTATACATTTAGGACACATATGGCAGGTAGTCCTTTAATTCAGTTGGTTTCTATAGCTATACTGTATGACCAATGTGAATGCTTTCAAATATGAAAGATGTAAGCAATTTCCAAGCAGGGAGAGAGAGAGACTTTGTATTTTTAATAACTGTCATCGCAGTATGTATTGCTGTTTCATTTATTTTCATTTTATAGATCTTAGTCTATAAATTTAATATGTCATGATTATTGTAGTTCACATGTAAATCTTATTCCCATTATTGTATGGTACTTGTGATTCACATTTTTTATGCTTGTGAATGAGATTCTCTTTTTCTAAAGTAACTGTGATTCACAGTTTTTGTATGCTTGTGAATGAGATTTTCATTTTCTATAGTAATTGTGATTCACATTTTTGTATGCTTGTGAATGAGATTTTCATTTTCTATAGTAATTGTGATCACATTTTTATATGCTTGTGAATGAGATTCTCGTTTTCTAAAGTAATTGTGATACACATTTTTGTATGCTTGTGAATGAGATTCTCGTTTTCTAAAGTAACTGTGATTCACTGTTTTTGTATGCTTGTGAATGCAATTCCCCCTATTTCTATAGTAATTGTGATTCCCATTTTTCTATGCTTGTGAATGAGATTCTCATTTTCTATAGTATTGTGATTCACATCTTTCTATGCTTGTGAATGTAATTCTCATTTTACTTTGTTAGTTATGATTCATATTTATGCATGGTTGATCATTTATAAAAATGGTAGTTTTTCATTATTATCATTTTTATCGTTCACTAGTTTGAGGATTTTGCTTTTCCTACTTGTCTTTCAAGATAAATGAAGTCTTTGGCACCTGGTGTCATTCTAGTTCTTCATTCATCTACTTCCTGTGTAAACCGTTTTGTTCAGTAAATTTCGTAAGTCAACAAGATCAACAAATTTCTCCCAACGTTCTCCTAGAAATTTTGAATGGCTATTATAAACTCAAAATTGGGAGAAAGAGCAAAAATGGAAATTGAACCAAACAGTAATTTGTAGTATGTTGCCTGTGGGGATGCAGTGTATATACTATTTATTTGTAAATTAATCTATAAATGGCCCTAAAAAGGTCTGTAATTCCTTGTTTTGTAAATGAAATACATGTAGCATGATTGGTAAGAAAAGTAGAGTGGATTGCAATGCAGATAGTATGGTGATTCTTATAGATAACATAGTGGTACCTACCACACTATATGGACCTTTGAAAGCACTATTGGCTGTCCATTGTTCTGTTGATTTATGAAAACAATAAGTAGAATTCTAGGTAAAATTTCATAAATTGCGCACGCACTTTTGTATTGCTATATTAAGAAAATTGTGTGGCTTACTTTTTTGGTACCTTGTTACATGCGATGTCGTTATTTGCAGAGTTGACTGTATTGTACAACTGGGTCTATTGTTGCTTTTTTCCCTTTTAATTCTTATTCCTCCAGTGAAGGAGACAAACAAATGCAATTGTTGGTTTCTTATTTGTTTCTTTTGTTATTGAATTTGATCTCTCAGAAGGGTTTCATTAGATCTAAGTGTCAGTCGGGCAATAAAAGGCGCAAACTGAGGACAGACTTTTAATTAGATAGCATTAGCTACTGGGATTGAATTGTTTTTTAACTTCGCTTTATATTTAGACTTTGATGGTCCTGTATGATTGTTTGCTGTATGCTTGAGTTTTCTCTTGTTAATGAGTTTGACATTTTTGAGTTGGTGTGTGTGTGTGTGTGTGTTACTTATACAGCTTTATACTAATTTTATACTTTGTTAAATTTGACATGTATTAATGATTAATTAGGTAAGACCCTGAAAGTACCTTATACCAATACTAAAGTTTTTAATTCATGCATACACAAAATCGGCCTGTAATGGCCTCAGAGTTTTCAGAAAGATCCAGAAAAATTTATATGATGGAGCACGTTTTTTCAACTGATGTATTTGACATAGATCTTATTTAAACCCTCTAAGAGGTCTATTATATACCCATGTTGAACACTTGTCTGCGATTGTTTTCTTGTTAAATTTATGCTTTTATTGTTTCCTTGTTTTGAGGACTTTTTTTATCTGAGGATCAGCCCGGATTTAATCACTGGCTCCAAGAAAGCTGATGGTTTAATGCTTTATTCACATGAGTATAACTCGTTATATCAATGGCATATAATATTTGATCACGTGCTTCATTCTTATTCCTAGTATCATGATCACTAAGATGCTTTTATTTTATCCCTGATATGCCATCATAATTGCTGTGACTGAGAAATCATGATCATTTGAGTGCTTCCATCAAATCAATGATATGAACGTAAATATGCTTTAAGTGTATTGCTCTTATTCACGGAATATCAAGGAGATAACAAATAAGGGTTTGTCAAGTGCTTAACTGTTACTTATCTCATTATTATCACCAAAAGTTTTAATTGAATTATAATCCACTGTGTGACCAAAAAAAAGTCATCAACATGTTAAAAATAATGATCAATAAAGTGCTTGTATTTTATTTCATTTGCTGTATGAGTTGTGATCTCACCAATTCATGGTGCATCATGAACTACAAAGATTTCATTCTCACCTTGATAGAAAATGCTGATTGCAATGGACAAAGAGAACTATAGCCACATCTTCAAAATCATTTATATTGTAATGATTAAGAATTGCTTATAGACACGCCATAATCAAAAAGACCAGAAAAGTTTATGATCAAGTCTTGATAAAACATTTAAATTGCAATGGGTAAGAACATATTTGGCCTCACAATCATGCAATTGACCAGACCTGCTTTTCGCCATTCCTCAATACTTAAATTGAATAGGAGATTTTCAAATTGTTCTTTTTCGTTATTGTAGAATCCACTTAATAAGCAATACTACAACAAAGATTCCAACAAGGTTACTTCCAGTTAAGAATAATTTACATTAGTGATATTTTATCTGCTCCGTAAAAGTACATGGATTGTAATTTAATGCATGACTGATGACTCACAGGAGACCAAACTAATAAATTATCCTTTTTAAATCAGTATCACGTAAAACTTGATTTCAAAAACATCAGAAGAATACTACATCTTATACACAGCAGAACTGCATATGTCGGACCAGCCACTCCGGGCGCATCTAGTTCCAGAATGAATAATGGTAATCTCCGAGAACTCGAAATTGTCCTATTGCAATGGACAAGAATCGCTTGTTGCCTCGTCTTAGTTTTGTTTGTTTGATTTTTGCTCTTCCACACTCGACAATCTTTCAGTCATATATTGGCGGCTAGTGTTTCTTGGCGGAGAAGAGAGCCCGGTTACTAATGTACCCAGGAAGAGACTAATGGCCATCGGCAAGTAAACTGGCAAATTTTTTCACATAATCAGTATAGGTTCCAGCGAGGCTCGAACACGCCCTGACAAGAGGTGAGAGACTGAGTGATTTAAAGCACAGTGTTCTAACCATTCGGCCACGGAGGACCTAGTCTTTGTATGTCTTTATGTCAGTACCTTATTTGCAATGGACAGAAATTGCCTTTAACAATGTATTGATAACTTATTCAAAATGCAATGGAAATGAATTACTTATAAAGTAATCAATTGGGCAATACTTGAGTTTAGCAATGTGGTAATGCAATAGACAAGAACTACTTATATTCACGCCTAACGAGCCATTCAAATGGCAATGGACAAGAATAACGTTTTTCACTTCTACGTCTATAAATCATTCAAACTTATATGGGCACGGAAATCTAAAGCCACACAAAACTGCGGTTGACCATGAATACTTTAAGCCATACCTTAATAAATTATTCAAATTGCTTTTGACAAGAACTGCTTATAACTACGCCTTAAAACATAATTCAATTTACAATGGACAAGAATTGCTTTTAGCCACGCCCTGAAATGTCATTTAAATTGCAATGCACAATAAGTCCTCGTAATCACGCCTTAATTAATTATTCAAATAGAAATTGGCAAAATTGCTGATAGCCACCCTTGATAAATTTTTCAGATCATGGTGGACAAGAATTGCTTTTATAAAAAGCTACGCCTTTAATCATTCATATCTCAAACACTGCTTATAGCCATGATGCCTTAATGAAATAATATAAATTGCAATACACAAGAATTACTTTGGCAACACCTTAATGAGTTATACACATTGTGATGGACCAGAACTGCTAACATAATATAAAAATTGTAATACACAAGACTTACCTTTGACCAAACCATAATGAGTGATTCAAATTGCAACGGATTGCTGAGAACGACGCCTTAGTAAATTATTCAAACTGCAATGGAAAAGAATTGTCTATAGCCACGTGTTGGGGAAATTCATTCTAATTGTAATGGAAAATGATTGCAAGCTATCACAGAAGCACGTAGTGGCTTATACAACATAAATGTGCTATAAGCAAAATTGAGATGATGATGATGATGATGATGATGATGATGATGATGATGATTACTCTGAAGTTCCAAAAGCATGGAAACAAATATGGCTGACGTCACTCCTAGATATACACCTTGGTCGACGAACATGTGCCGCATTTTCGAAACATCCTGCTATAATTGTTCATTTTGCCCAGATCAAATTTGATAGCTATAAAGGATTTTAGGAAAACGACTATCAAAAGCCTCAGCATTGCGTTCAAGAGAATACATAGACCATAACTATACAATACTTTTGGCACTTCAGTGTACATACACAGCTTAGTTGGTATATAACAAATTAAAAGGGGATTGGCTTTTTACTTCGTTATAAGCATAAATATTTACTACATTTATCGATAAATAGTCATTCTTTTCGGGAATTGTATTCCTCTTCGATATAGTAATAAATTGACTTTAAGCCGATTCCTTATAGACCGACTCTACTGTTTATATTACATATGTTCTATGTAAAACGTAACACAGTATCAAAATAAATTATGATAACTGTACAATACATGATTTTTCAAATATGGAACAATGCATCAATATTTATATAAGTTCTGTAATTAAAATTAATAAACGTGTACCAGCTGCACACCAAAGCCGTGAAATGTTGTAACACCGTAATACATATATGTCAATTGTATTTTTTCCTTTTGTTATTTCATTACTGAATAAAATCTTATCCTTACCTCTGTCATATTCATTTAAAGATACATTTGGACTCATTTTTCATCTTCACAGAATCAAAACATTGAAATATCATATTTGCATCAGCATATAAATAGAGGATGTAGCTGGTAAAATACAAAAAATATGTACTCAATATATAGAATTCGTCGTTTAAAAAATCAAAAATACACGATTAAGGGTTGTATTCATTTCCCGCCATTTTAACAGACATGACCGATGCCTCTAAGTAGGGCGAATTCCCCGGACAAAACATGTCCATCACGGAGATTTAAACGTTGATTTGAAAATTTTTAATGAGTTAATCGCTTAATTATATTCCATTGTACACGAATCCGTCGTTATCTCGTGTACGACAAATTTTTGCTGAATGAGTCCAAGTGTTAACTGATGTCTTTGTACTGAGTATTTTCCTTTGAGTCCCATACTTTTATAATCTGTGATCATTTGAAGTAAGACCTGACAAACGGAATAAAGGGAGAATTATTTCATATTTAGTGTTACACATCACACATACTGTACACAGGGAAATTTTCGCCACGACTTTCCGCCCTTTTCGCCAATGGGCGAATTGAAAACTAGGCGAATTCAAAACGCTCAATGTACTGAAAAAAATATTTTGAGACTAGTCGAATTCAAAACTGGACATAACTCTGTTCAAGTGCATTAGGGCGAAAATTACACGACGCCAAAATAACACTGTATACAGTATCAGAAAGTTTGTTTCGGCTTACACCAAAAATATAATCGTTTACAATATGGGGTCACCCTATCAAGGATTTGGATGATATTCTGTAGCACGTTCATTTCCAGTAACCACCTTTTGCTAGATGGATTAAGATCACATGCCATTTTCAATTAGCACCAACATTTTACTGACCTTTTTAGGGCCGTCGTAGAACATTTGTGACAGATCTGTTAAGCTTGGGTAGTATTCCATCCCTCAAACACTGTCAAACCACAGATTCCCTACAGGAAATGCAGTGATATATAAAGAAACTATCCTTAATGGAAAGTAAAAGTGGAGATAACAAGATGGCATTCAAAATTTAAAAATCAAAGGACAGACAACACCATAGCCAAAGATGAAAATGAGAAAAAACTGCAAACAGCAATCCATACCATAATACGTAATACTTTTTAAAGATGTAACACGGAGCCAGCATTAATCGAATTCGTAAATGTTCCGTAAATTTGTTCTATATTTGTACGG
>JACSZP010016454.1:4394-28097 GCA_016161895.1 Pinna nobilis | reverse complement strand
GTTCCAATCTACTCTGACTGGTAAACATTATTCATTTGAACTTCACCTTGACAACAGGGTGCAATCGGTCAACAGAGGGCGCTTACATCTCCGTGACATCTTATGTCACCTCTGATGGTCATCTGGGATACTCGGTAATCCTTTATTTTGCATCTGCGACTGTTTTATTACCTAACTCCATTTATTAGCTTTCATCTAATTTTGCATCTTGCTTCAGAAGAGCAGTGCGTCAAACACAACAACAGCAGTAACAGCAACAACAATAACAGTATCTACAAGGCAGTATTAAGTGTTACCGCCAGGTTATATTTCTATCAGTCATTCACTCTTCATATGACAGGGCTCATTTTGATTAGCCAATCAAGATTTTTTTAGCCAATGGATAATTTTATTGGCCAATGAACATTTACGAGTATGTGAAATATTTTTGATAATTTACATAGCTGACATCTGCTGGCAATTTTGGGCATTATTATCTATACATTTTGAATCATCTCTCTTTATTTCTTGACTTTAATTGCTAAATTATATTTTAACAGGTAGACCTACCTGTTTGAACATATGAGACCAATCAAAAGATACTCTTTTACAAAGCAACAAGAAATAGTTGGCCAGAAAATTATCAAATTACAATCATCTGTTGCCAATTTTCCCCAAAATTAGCCAATGCCTAAATTGGCTACCTACAGGATGAGCCCTGCATATGGTATAGACTATCACGTGAAGGTGATTTCCCTGTAGAAATTATGCTTACTCAGCAGAAATATGCTGAAACCAATTTCATTCAAACATAAGCTTTTGTGCTATAACGCATATATCAAATCAGTTTTGTTTTAAGTGGAAATTACCTTACGGAATCATCATCTTCGTATTGAATCTTTATTTTTTATCAGTAAAGTTTGTTCAATTCGATGTTAAATTTAACTGCTAATTTTGTTGCTGTATTTCTAATACACCGGAAGTTCTTTTCACGAAATGGACCAGCCCATTTACAGTAACTACAGCCTATTACGTAGAGGGAGAAGAAACAGTAACATTGGCTAAGACGTTCATTTGTGATGTAATCCGCAATTAGCTCTAATATCTGCCACAAAGTATTTGCATTAGATAGCAATTTTGGGTGATACTTTTCGCCAAAAATTCCGCAAATAATTGAATAAATTCAATCAATAAATGAGAATATGTGCCAGAAAATTTAGGAATATTGCATGACAGTCTGTTATGGGAAACGCTAGTGTTTATTGAGGAAATTAACAGTTATTGATTCAAATACTGCCACTTAAAAGTTATAAAAACGTTATAAAACCGCGCCGCTAGTTTCATATAAACGTCCGATTTGCATTATGTTGTCTACAATACTTTAATATGTTACATGTTGTTGTATTGGCATTTCGCATATAGTAGCAGTATTAAGGTGATGCGTGCTAAAGATATTTTTGACTGAACTTAAGAATTTTATTCGATGCCATTATTTTACTGAATAAGATGACGAGAGACAACTACGTTTCTACTACAATCTCATTCGATAAGAAGTGTAGCATTTGAGGGAATCTTGTTAATTTAGATGTTTGCGATGATGAAAAACATAAAACATACTGAATGTTGAATGCTGTATTGAATGATAAAAGTTCCATTTGAGTTTTTAGACGATCAAATTTATATTTGATACTGTGTTTAATTTCAAAATTTCAGTTTATGCAGTTCTGATGCAATACTAACATTGCACTAGTGCTATGTATTTTAATTTGAATTTTTGTAGATTCATTGAGCATTTATTTGATAACAGCATTTTAGCATAAAATCATGTGATTCTTTCGGTAAAGACCTTTGCTCCAATTAAGAATTGGATACAAAAGAGGAAACCAATTACATCGATAAGCATCGGTTACTAGTATGTTGAACAAACTATCAAGAGTCCCTCTCCCTATATCTGCTTCTTAGCAAAATAATAAATCATTTCTAGGAATTGAAAACCCAATATTTTTCGAACTACATTCCATGCTAATTAAGGTCGACCTGATGATAGATAGAAGAACATGAATACTCGTATGCATTTACGTATCTATTAAATGACGCATACATGTTGTAATGAATAGAGAGCAAAAGATTGCAGACATATACTATAACGAAGAAAACAATCACCATTTTCAAACAATGAAAAGCAATTAAACGCTAATATTTTCCAGAGAGAGAGAGAGAGAGAGAGAGAGAGAGAGAGAGAGAGAGAGAGAGAGTACAACACTTATCAGGATGAGTTGGTTGGTTGTATTGTTGTTTAACACCCCAATCAAGAATTTTTCACTTATGTAGATACGTCACCGTGTGCTGTGTTTTGCCTTTGCTCCGCATTTATGGCCGTAGAGTAGAAAGGTTCTTTAACGTGCCGACATCCACCGTTACACGGGACCTCGGTATTGACTGTCTAATCCAAAAGACAGGGTCAGCCAAACGCAGCATGACTCGGATTCAAACCCATGACCGTACGATCAGAAGGCGAACACGCTAACCACTGTACCACAATCATGATGAGTAAAAACTCTATAAGCATGCAAATTTATCGATATCCATAATTAGTTGCAACACGCATTTTATTATCAGAATTCTAAAATATTTATTAAGCCTTTAACAACTATTAATGCATAAAAATCATCTTTCATAAATTTTCCTTATTGACTTAATGCATATTTGCAAATCCCTTAAACGGACTAAGTTAGTTATATCAAAAGTACCGTTGACATTAATTCTGAGTGAACGACAAACCGATTCGATGCAAGTTCGTCTTTGTCTTAATGCGTATACGATTGATGGGGTAATTGGATCCATGGTCGGTTCTCTAGCTGCATCATTAGTATGGACGAGTGCATAAGATGGAACGTACCGCGTCAGTTTTCGATAGATTAGAATGTGCTTATCGATCAAGCCATTCTCCCTGCTATCATACGGGTGCTGATTGAGGAAGAGGTACAGCGGTTTTCTTGTGAGAATATTTCAGACGACAGATTGATTTAATCATTTCTCCGATCGACCGGAAAATATGCATATCGCAATTCCTAGAAATTAGTTATTTCCGTAATTCGATTTCATGGATCTGTGAAAATAATTGCGGTTTGAAGGCAAAAACTAATCTAGCAATACTTTGCAGATCTCGACACAGGTGGGTGTCGTCTGCTAGGTTTCTGACGCTGTTACAGCAAAATAGGTAGATTGATGAAATCGCCATCACTCGCTTATTTGTAGCATGAAAAGGATCACAAATTAATTAGCAGTAAGTGTGAAATTAATTAATTCTGACAAAAAGGGAAGGCGTCATTAATGTGAATTCAACAACAGAAATAGTATGCCCTTCAAGGAAGCATTTTTGAAGACAAAGGAGGAATTTCGATCCCGCCATTTCTGGAAAAGTGTCCGATGTGAATTTATTGGATCGCTTTTCTACACATTATTTGGATGTGGTTCGTGTTTATTGTGGAATGGGAATAACAACGGTGTATTTGGCGTGATCAAAATCAGTCTAGGCTTTGGATTGTCCGAAGCCGTACTGGTCCAGACATTGGGACCAGTAAGTGGTGGTCAGTTCAACCCTGTTATAACACTAGCAATGCTCTGTACCAGGTACATATCAACAATCAGGGCACTGTTATATTTTGTTGTACAATTTGTGGGAAGTTTGGTGGGAGCTGCTATTCTCTATGGCATTACGCCTTCATCTTTACGTGCGGGCTCTGAAGTGCCAAGACTGCAACATGACATCGAAAAAGGCCAAGCGTTTGGATTTGAATTCCTTGCTACTTTTCTTCTAGTTATAGCTTATTTTTCTGGCTTAGAGTGTAAAAAAGACGTCATTATGCCAAATGCTTTGCTCTGTGGCGCCGCCTTCACATTGTCGCATTTGTTTGCTGTAAGTTGAATTTCTTCTCTTCTTGTAAATATCTCAAGGAAAAGAATATTTTCACTGATAAGATTTTTACTAGCTGTTACATTAAGAATTTTAAAACATCTTTTGTAAAAATTTCATGAAAAAATTAGCATAAAGTAATGGGAAAAATCGTATATAAATGAACGATTCTATGCTTTACCATACATCGATAATATTCAAGTCTGTTTGGAAATTTTTGTGTCGTTTACGAGCTGATGACCAAATGTCGAATTGTCGTTTAGAATTACTAATAATGTATCGCATATTTAAGCTAGATTAAGTGATAAAGTGCATCTTCTTCACAACCTTTAAGTTTTCTACGTATGTTTAATTATGAAAGATTGACAAATCCTTGATCAAAGTTAACTTACGTCCAGAGAACAAGAATAAAAACCCGATTGTCAAATTTTATTTTTGGTAAAGACTTAAATTCAGATGATATATATTAAGTTAAAATTCAAGCCAGAGATTTATTCTTGTAAAGTTGTCATTACTTGTTTTAGGGAATATTGAACTATGGTAATGATTGTACCCCTACATCAAACTCTATCATTAATATTTTTATTTTGACAGTCCAATAACTACATTAACCGTTGTAATT
The DNA here is from genome assembly GCA_016161895.1 of Pinna nobilis. NCBI lineage: Eukaryota > Metazoa > Mollusca > Bivalvia > Pterioida > Pinnidae > Pinna > Pinna nobilis. Next base: position 23,580 of record JACSZP010016454.1, on the reverse strand, counting down.
GTCATTCCATAGTTCATAAACATTTAATAACGATATTAACTTATAAATTATCGTTATTGCCATTAAAAAAACTTATCCTCCATAAAATAGTCATAAAATTATTCATCGTTGAAATATTTCGAAACTATGATCAATCTAGGCTTTACTACTAGGCCGTTTGAAAAATAGAATTTGATACGCGGTTTGAAAATGTTTTGCATCGGTTCATAAACAATTCATTCAATTCATTCAAAACATTCAATATATTATATTGATACAATACATTGTTTAAGCACAATACATTTTCTGTCAATTGCTATGGCTTTAATAGTTATATCTAAGGTGACCATACATAAAATAATTTTAAGCGGGGTGTTTTACACGACTGTAAACCAAGTTATATTCACGAGAATTTTATTTTCGGGTAATTACGCGATATCAATCACTCGCGAAAATAAAGTCCCCGCTTAATATACAAACCTGAAATTAACATGCACCATACAGCATTAACTATATTACTCAACATACAAATATTTGCAAAGAAAGAAATTCTCTGGATTAACATTTCTTTTGAGTATGGAATTCAAACTTGTGCTGACATATTAACACCAAACCCATGGTCGATGCCAAAACGCCTGTTTTCTAATCAACCTTTTCTCCCGATGCACAGGATTAAGTCATAAGCATTTGGCCAGAGAGAATGAGGCTTGCATCAACTTGAAACTGCCAAGATATGACTGAAATACCGTATAAGTTTTACGGTCGCCATCATGACCTGGTTGATCGTTGTGATATATCGGTAAATCAGTTGATGAGGGATATGTACCCCTTGTCGTACACCTAATCCCGTCATGTTTTTGTTTACGACCATCACTGGCCGGATGATACATGTACTTATTCCCGGACTTGAAACATAGGGACTAGTAACACGACAGGTGCAGCGCGTGGAGCAGGGGCTACTTACCCTTCCGGAGCACCTGAACTCACTCCCGATTTTCAGTGGGGCTCGTGTTACACTATTTTTAGTTTTAATTGTTACATATGTATGCGCATCGCTGTTTGTGGTGTTGTCTTTTTCTGCATTGGCCATGATGTTGTCTCACGTAGAGTTTTGAATTTGGAATGTCCCCTTGACATCTTCTACTTCGGCTTTTTTAAAGGTTACGAAAAAAAACAGCCTTTCCTATTTCCTCAACATTTTCACGTTGTCTCCTTTCGTGATCGGACTCAAATATTTGTCGCATTTGTAGCTCCCAGAACTTACAGTACAAAACAGTGGCATGTTGCTGATTACTTTTAGCAACTAGAAAAAATATTAACTTAAACTTCGATTTATCATTCTTGGAAACCTAATTTTCTTAGAAGTGTAATTCTCGATTAGAAATCTTTTTATAAAAAATTGAAACGCCTGCATGCAGGAAATAGCTTGTACTAACATAGGCAAATAAATTGTCGAGAAATTCTAAAAGTAAAAAAATTAAAACGCTGTCACGCAAGCAACAGCGGGAACATACCATCATAAATCAATCAATACGCTCTCGACATATAAAGATTTAAAAAGTTAAATGCAGGAAATAGCGTGCATCTTCTAAGAGGTAATGAATAGGAAAAAGCAAATGCATATAAAAAAAATGAGAAAGCGCGCGCAATTGACAAAATAGCATGTATTCAAAACAAATAAAATACCAGTAGGATTTATGAACATGGTAGATGTTAAAACAATTGTATGCAAGAAATGATTGTGCAGAGAACGGAAGGAATTATTGAAAACATGTTTTATATTTAACAAATAATCGTCAATATGGACAATTTTGTCTACTGAAATTTTTTCCTAATAAATAAAATATCCGTATTAATGAATTATGCCTCTTATTAACTTCGCTTATAGCGAATTACTAAATAACTACGTTACATCAGTATTTCGTTGTTTCAGAATTCAGATGATTGAAGTTAAAAAACGAAAAATAGATAGACATTTCTACACGAATATACAAATTCTACACGAAAATGTGTATAAATACAAATATAAATTTGGTCAGTGTCATAATCGCTTTGTGCAATGTATTGTGTAGATCACAAATAAACATGTAATACAGTAAACCCCAGTTTTATTCGCGAGTATTTTATTTTCGCGTAATTACGCGAGAGCACTTACTCGCGAAAATAAAATTCTCGCTTAATATACTAACCTGAATTTATCATATACCATACAACATAAAATATCATACTTAACAAGCACAGGCGCAAAAATATAGCTTCGCGAATAATTGCAAAGCTACCGTTTCGCCAAAATTAAGCTCCGCGAAAATTTCTGGATTTACAGTATATTCCAAGACGACTGAGTCGTATGGTGAGGCGCCCGATTGTACAAGGCTGGACTGTAGTAGGTATATGTGGAAAGTAGAAGTAATACCTAAAATAGTGTGAAACCTTGCATAACGAATGTCGTCATACGGAAACCGCTTTTCATCTAAAATCATTTTAACTTCTTCATCATAATTCAGAAACATCTCCGTTCAGAGTATTTGCGATTCATTTCAAACTACTGAAAGCTCAATGAAGAGAAACCAACCTTATCAAACCATATTTTCGCAGTCACTTATATATTCTCATTGGCGACATTCCACTTAAATAGAAAAAAAACCAGTTTCTCAAAACCAAGTGACTGGAAACAGATGTTTGCGAATACCTATCATATGATCAGCTTAGATGTGTGTAGCATGCAAAATTGATCAATAGTAGTAAAATAAAAAAAATGATATCGTTCAGCGTCTCAGTACGAATATGTTTGCTACATAAGTTGTATAGGCAAATAGGCAGAACTCAAGACTCAAGATATGATTTCGGTTTAACACCTTATAGATAAAAAAATTACAATGAAGTACATGTATTTAGTTGCACATGTTGTTGGCTGTAATATTATTTGGAAAAAAGACAAATGCAATACATGTATATAGATGGTTATATGCAAAATTTATAAAACGTTAATAAAAATATGATTTGCATATTTGTTTTAATACTAATACACGTCTGACCGAGAAATAATTGTGCTGATTTTAAAAATTCATGTTTTCTAATAAAAATCACTTGTGCAGTCTATTGTCTGATCAATTGTCTGTGGGTAAGGCGGAAATAAAAGTAAACATTACCAGAGTCGATTATGATATACATTGTACTAGTATTCTGATTCTAATTAGTCTTTTCAAGTATCGGACGAGTATTTGTACATTGTATTTCGACAAGAACACACCTGAATGGAAATATAGATATAATCCAATTTCCCCCAAAGGGAAGTATCCTTGTAAAATATGACAAAACACTCTGTTTCCACAAATCTTCGGCCCCTTGGCCTTTATCAAGTGGTTGATTCATTGAAACTCTTCATGAGATATGTACGCATGTAAGATATGTAGAAGCTAGTGTCACTATCGTCAACCACTTGATAAAGACCAAGGGGCCGAAAATTTGTGGAAAATGAGTGTTTGTCATATTTTTGAATGGAAATAGGCTGTATTTCTTTAATACTATTTTAATAGGAAAAAACTGGTGTTCGAACCGTTATTGTGTTCCAGAGACATCCGGTTCTTGCCCGGGTTGCGACCGGTCAAATTTCTTTATAAAAGTAAGAACCTTAAGTTCGCCAAGCCTCGGACCATTGAAACTAAAGTCGCGGGATAGGTGGGGGTCTCTCTGACACCGCGCTTAAATCATTGACCACATGTTACAATTGATGTTGAAACGGTAAAGATCTCTCACTACTTATTTGCCTTTTTAAACTTTATTCATTTTAGGTCGATTAACAACCAAGTTAAGGCAACTTATATTAATGTCTATCGTTGGTTCTGATGTCGGAATGTGGGAGTCCTTGGTGTGGAAGGCAACCGAAATACCAGGGGACAACCAACGCATGCGCCGATTTAGAGGGGATCGCCTTACCCACCCATCCCCTGAAATTTGCAAAATCTATACGAATATTGGTCGTTTATACTTAGATTCTCATTTTAACAGGGGTAGGTTCCTTTTTACAGGTTGGACACCCTCCCCCTGGAAAATATCGGACCCCCTGGAAAAAAATCCGGATCTGCGCATGCAACGAGTCCAAGTTGGCGATCACTCTACCATCTCACATACTCCCTTGGCAGATCCAAGGATTTGGTCGCATTGGTGAGAAGCGAGTGCCCTAATCACTACGATACTCAGACACCCTTGTTTGCCCTTAATGCCAAACATATGACAAAACATGGAGCCCCTTATCAGTATTCTCTCTGCACACACGTGAAATATTCTCAAGTAACGCTTAAAACAACAATGCAAAACAACAAAAATAACACTGTCAATGAGAATTTCTTCTATAAACCGAGAATCCCTCGGCGTCTTTATGCTTTGAATAAGACCCTTCAGGTGTGACGCAAAAAAATAAATCAATGAAAAACCGGATGTAAATTTAGCAGAGGAATTGAATCATTCTTTAATGATTGACAACTTAGCCTATTATAATCAGTTGGCAGATGTAACATGAATGTTGTAGCTATTGAAGCTGGATGTAGATTTCATGTGGAAATCAATTTCAGCAGCGCCCGACGGTAAATTGATTCTTTACACAATATTACTGTGATTAAAAGAAATAATTTAAATCTCGTGGTATCTGTATGCTCAATTGTGTCAAACTCATTTAATTTCAATTGCCTGCAAACATTTAATTATTACGTTTTTTATCGATATTTTTAGGAGTCTGAATGGTTTATTAAACAAGATTGCAGACAAAACTATTGAGTATTTAATTAACGTACGGTAAAATTTGCTTAATCCATAGGGATTTATGTCAGAATTACTTTTATTTACTGGATTACCAGTTCGTTGTTTAGTAAGATATTTGTCCATCAGACCTTTCATTGTACAACCTAGCACACATATTCACGGAGACCTATTTTGGTGAATGGACAGTTAATCATGTACTTGCTTCTTTTATGCTTATATAGACAACTGGGTATTCCTAGGCACTTTGCCGCGTACCATTTCGTCGCTTCACTTTATGATTCTCAGTACTATTACTTTTCAAGTACTGTAAATCAGGTTTTATTCGCGAGATTTTTATTTTCTCGTAATTACTCAAGAGCACTAACTCGGGAAAACAAATTTCTCGCCTAATACACTGACCTGAAATAACATGGACCATACAACATAAACTACTATAGCTGACATGCACACGCGCGAAAATATGGTGTCCCGAATAAATGCAGTAATACCGATTCGCTAAAATAAAGTATCGCGAAATTTTCTAGATTTACAGTATCGGACGAGTATTTTGAAAAGAACACCCACGGCTGTAAATAGGCTTCATTTCTTCAACACCCTTTTTACAAGAGAAATTGACCACTACAATGTTCGAGTGGTCATACTATTTCCTACGTGTACTGAAGGCATCGGGTTTTTGAGCCAGATATGTGTCCATACATCCGTCAGTCCATTCATTGTACAACCTTGCACGCATTTCTGTATATGGACAAATGTTCGCGGAATCATATCTTGGCGAATGAAAATTAATCATGTACATATACATGTATTTGCGAAACTATTATCATGGCTTGTATAGTTATCTTCTTTTCGAACAAAATGACAATACAGTCAAACCTGTTTTAAGAGGCCATGAAAGGGAAGGAGCAAAAAGGGTCACAAAATGACAGATGGTCTCTTAATTCAGGTGATTTATATAGGAAAAAACATTTTGGCAACCACTCATTAAGGTCACATGTTCTGAACCCACGTACATATACAATTGAACTTTAGTGTCTTTTAAAGAGATGATAGTTGCAAACTGACCTGTAGTTTTACGTAGTTTTGCGAAAATATTATTATGCTTGTATAAATATCTTCTTTTCGAACAAAATGACATTATGCAGTCAATAAATATGTTCTAAACCCGCATACACATATAACCGAACTTAAGTGTTTTTAAAGAGACAATAGTTGCAGATGTAGTTTTCAAGTTGTTTCTCACTAGTTATAAAATTTCCTCTTTTAGACAAGATTTGCATTTGGAGCTTATCTTTTGTTCAGTTGTTATAGGCAAAGCAGAATTGTTACTAAAAATTCACAGATTCTCAAAAGGTTTCAAAAATGGTTTCCAGATGCACAGATTATGTATCAAAATGTATTCTATTAAGTGAAAATGCGCCGCGCCTACATGAACATTTAGGGCCCTGTAAATCTAAGACAAATTTCAAAATAAGGTTTTATATAATTTGAAATAACATCTATACAGTCGAGCCTCCTTAATCCGGACGCCAATATTCCGGAATCCGGATGCTTTACTTTCCGAACAGCATTACCAGGGAACAGAACTTTTAATTTTAACCGGTCATTATAGATGTGGTGTATCAATAATCTGGATGAACAGTTATCCGGACAGATTACATGGGAACGACGGCGTCCGGATTAATGAGGCCCCACTGCATTTCAATCAAGGAAACTGAATAAATGCCATAAGTGTAAATATACTTTACTTAGTACTATACCTTTATTTTGCGTTTGGGTACAGATTCACTGAATGTAAACCCACATACAATGTACATATTTTTGTAGTATTGCTGATGTATTTCATGTTGTGTTGCAGACGATCGCGAATTTTTTTTCTTGGATGAATTTTATTTTGTTTCTCAGGCTTATTTTATGAAAGGGGTATAGATATACTCAATTTCACGCCCAATTAAGTCTAAGTTCTTTTTCTGGTATAATTCTTGTTGAATTACAGTTTGACGCTACTGGTGCCAGCATGAATCCTGCTCGTTCCCTGGGACCTGCTATCATGTACAACAGCTGGGATACACACTGGGTAAGAGAGAGAGAGAGAGAGAGAGAGAGAGAGAGAGACAGAGAGACAGAGACAGATAGAGCATTGACCATGTCTATTAAAAGCTGTAGAAAAGTGCAGACTTTAGGAATGTATTTTATATCTTACACTAGAACACATTTTTTGTTATTAGATTTTTAGAATATTTATGACGCCCTCTTAATGCACAAAGGAGCGCAAAATTGAGTTAAAAGGACAAAAAGTAAGTTAAGAGGACGAAAAGAAATTGAATAAAGAATCGAGATTTATAATGATTTGCTATATGAATCTTTTATCCAGTATTGTTTTCCATGGACTGTGTACTTTGCAAATATGTATAAACTAATACATTTGGCAATTTTCAGATATATTGGATCGGCCCTGTTCTGGGAGGAATACTTGGTGCTTTCACCTTCGAGTATACTAAGGACTGTTCGAAAAATCTTGAAGGTTTCCGATCGTCTTCTTCGGAACAACGAGTTTACAATTTGCAACGAAAAGAAGATGCAGCTAGCACCAACTCTATAACGACAGAGCTAGCTTGTGATCAGGAAGGAACGACGGAAGAGCTACAGATATAAAAAAGAGCAAAATCAAAAAAGTCGAATTCTGAATTCCCAAGTTCCGGACCACCGTCAGTTTCTCGCAATTAGACAAGACTAAGACAAAATTGTTCCGCTGTGTCACTTCCGGTTTGGAATGGTCTTCATTTGTAACAAATCACCTGCCCCCCCCCTTCCACCAAGGTGCAAGGATGACAGTAATATATATTTGGATATGATACTTTTTTCTCGCAGGAAACGGACTTATCGAAGAAATCATACATAAAATGGTTTCATGTGAAACTTGGAACGATTCCACTTTGTTGCCATGCGATGCATACAACGGAACTGTCAATATCGAACAAATATCACGGAGTGTAATAGTAGCCATGATGAACAAGATAGTCGGTTCGTTCTCATGTATTGGTCCGTCGGTATATATTTTCACCATAATGTTTTAAATAATTCTATATGAATGATCAACGAGAACAAAACATTTAATATCTATTCTGTCAAATAAAACTTATTCTGAGAAACTTTTTTTTAGATCAATAATAATTATCTATCTTTCTATCTACCTCTCTCTCTATCTGTCTATCTAACTAACTACATTGAATCTATCTATCAGTCTATCTATATTTGTCTCTCTACGTCTATCGTTCTATTTATGACTCTGTCTGTCTATCTATCTGTCAAATACTTCATATAACAATATACCCGTACACAGTAGTCCATGTATTTGCAGGAGCAAAACGTCGAATCTACGAGAGTAATAACTGCAAGTATTTGCAAGCAAAACGCAACGTCTCATCAGTAGCAATTTCGATTTTGATTTGTAGTAAACGAAACATCTCCATGTAGGCTAAATAGCTTAATCACATATGGATACTCTTGCCACAGTTCAATACATTTGAGATAAAACCTTTCCATTATGGCTTCTCTAAGTAGAGTTTTTGCTTTACGTAAATGTAGTTATTATGTCTTGAGTGTAAATGACCAGAAAATGGGGTCAAGACGGTTTTATTGAACTTGGAAAAGGGCAGAGATGTAAAACAGTGATAAAATCCGAAGATACGAATATCATCTAGACGATGAAGTTTTATATATGAGAGAAAAGAAGGAGATAAAAGGAGTTGTTGCTACAAACAGACCTCTTCAATTAGACACTTTTTATGCTTTTTTGACGTATTAGAATTAAAAAAAAACCAAATAATTAGTTGCATTAATAGGCCTTTTCCGGTTGTGTCGATCTTATTCACTGTAAAATTTGTGTTAAATTTAGAAATGAATAAGTGAATTTCAGCTTCACTTCAATATGTTAATGTCAACACAACTAACCTATTTCAAGTTATGAGATACCTTTCTTCGTTTGATCTTTTTTATTTATACATTGGCAGGAATATAGTTTATTTAATGTTATTACAAGAAGGATTTGATGCTTATTTCTGTAAATCTCCAACTGGGATATGTTTATATTTTTTTAAGAAACGCGTCATAACCAACGGATGTTTATAAAGATTGCGAAACCATACATAGATGTTCAACAACTGATGTTAACACATATCACAAGACAGATCAAAAAACAAACACAGAAAAACTGAGTTAAGCAGAAGATTATGTTTATCTGCGGTTTACACAGCATCATTATCGCGCATAGAAACAGCAGCTAACAGAGGCTGATTTGTCCATTTGGAGGTCAATTCTTGACCACTTATCTCATTTCTCCTCGAAACAAGTTTTGCGTCTCAGTTCGATGTATCAATTATGCTATACAAGTGTTCATGACAAACGGAGTAATGAAGCTTCTTAGAATGAAGGAAAAATAACAACATCCGTGTGTTTGACACTTTTTGCTGTCTAGGCGGCGATCGATACGGTTAAATGGTTTATTGCACTTCCAGCACTTCCTAAATAATTATCACTAAGAGAAAAAAGGCATTGGTTTCTTGAGCTCGTAAGACATTTTCCAGTTATGCCATGACTGTATCTTGATTTAACTAGATTTTGCAAATAGCGAGGCTTTTATTAAAATCTATGAGTTTACTCTCTGTGGTGACATAGGTCATTTGTTGCTTTTTACAAAGTGAAGATGGGGCCTCCGTGGCCAAGTGGTTAGTGTGCTCGACTTCGAATGGAAGGTCTAGAGCTCGAATCCGTGCAGTGCCACCCTGCGGTTGGCCGTCCCTGTCTTAGGGATGAGACAGTGAAAAAAGAGGTCCCGTGTCACAGTAGGTGTTGGCACGTAAAAGAACCCTCCCTGCTCTACGGCCAACAGTGCCGAGCATAGGCAAACCGATTTGTTGCTCTTTAACGGCACACGGTGACGTTTCCATATGAGTGAAATATTCTTGAGTTGGACGTTAAACAACAGTACAACAACAACAAGAACAACAACAAAATGAAGATAACAAAGGGGAATTCGAATTTCTAAAATCGAATGATGGACAGAATCATTGCCAACACAAAAGGAGACAATAGTACAAACAGTAATCCGCACAACAACATGTAAAAGAAAAGTAGTGTAATATGAATCCCTCTTAAACGGAGAGTGAGATCAAGTGTTCCGGAAGGGCAAAATAACAAACATAAAAATGAAAAAAAGGAAAGGGAATTATTCAAATTCAATGATTGCGTGGAAAAGTTTTTTCTTTCATTCTGAAAGGTTACCAACATATCAATCTATAATGTAACGTTCTCCGACATCGTTCTTACGACAAACTATCTTTAAAATGTAGATTTAACTCAAAAACTACATTTCAAACTACAGTGTAGTTGGTTTTGATAACATTTCATAACATGACAAAAGTAGACAAACGAAAAAATCATCAGATTTCTATTTATTACTCATATGATATTCATATACATGCACATTAAATCAATAACATCACGGAAGTCTTAAAAATAACGATGATGTTAACAAAATTGCATACTCTTTAATTTTTGTGCAATTTTCAATTATAAATTGATAATTGATAAAGACTATCAAATGAAACTGTACTCAAGTTTGTATGTCTACACTGGTGCACTATGCCATGGAGGAAATATTAGTACGTGTGAATATATATTCAGAAAATATTCATGGATACAGTATTTCTGCGAGAATATTTTCTCTAAATTATACTTATATATTATTTCACGAGCAAGGGTCTAGTAACTGATCCACTCAATCGTATCACAAAAAAAATTTCTATGTTGCACACACAATTATGCGGTATATCCGTAGCGTTGTACTATCGCGTATTAAATTACGCGAAGATAAATCCACGCGAATGTATCCAATGAGAAGTAAATCAGAGTAGAAATCTTCAAAAATATTTAGGGATCTGCTACAGATCACAACAACATAATTGTACTGATACGATTACTACACAGCCACAAAAAGAAAACACTGTTATAAAAGTTGATATAGATTGAGATGAATGATGTTCACAAAGAAAATTCAGCCAGAAGCTGTAACAAACAATAAGGAAATGTAGAATCTGTTATCTCTCTGAAATGGACATCTGATCTAATTACATATAAAAGATAGTATGTATCAACAGCAATAGAATGTGGCGCTGAAAGGCGGAGGACAGTGCCAGAAACATACTAATAAAATTACCACATACTAACAAAACGAAACCCCGCTTATGCGACTCCAGATGCATATCACCGACTAATTCGAATTAACCGGAGCGAGATAGGGAGAGTCGATCGGAAGTAAGCTGCATACGTAATGAACGAGGTCAAAAGTCCATCGTGAATACCCTGCAAGGTTTCAACTTCACTGATCAATGAAATAACGCGAAACAAACACAGTGCATTAGAACTAAGTATGTGTGCAATGATGAACAACGTTGGGAGCTATAATTCTCTATAAAAACAACATATATTTAAAATCAGGCAACAAGACCGTACGCCGTTTATGGTTGTAAGATTGTATTGTTTTGGATAGCTGACAGTTCGCACATTCTGTGAATAGTATGTAAAATTTGTTATTTATAATAAATTATTTTCCAGTTATATTGTACTTAGATAATTTGAATTCAACCTCGACCATTAGAGACTCACACAGGTAATTCACACTTTCCATTTTTGTAGTAAAAAGTAATCTTTTCCAATGTGAGCTATTTCAACTCGTTTTCAAATCGTTGGTACATGTAGGTTACAACAAATTGTATACAAAACAGAAAAAAACCCCATAGTAACATATTGTGGTTTTGTTTTTCACAGCTACCTGATGGATAAGGGTTTTTGGTCTTAACACATAAATTTTTGCGATAATTCATTTTTTAATTAGGGATATATTGTCAATGAATATTGGTCAAGGACAGACAAACATGTCGTCATATCAGACGTTCTCAAACTAGACCACGTACATCTGGTGTAAAAAAAACTCAATATAGTTGTACATCACGTGTAAAAAAAAAACTAAATATAGTTGATAAATCCCAATGTATTTGAATAATTATAAAAGGAAACTTACAAATCAACAAGTTGTATGTAGATAACGCGTTGAAAATAAAACCTATCCAAAAGAATTCAAATTCTGTACTGATTTCAATTATTTCATCTGAATTTGAATTCGGACTCGCAGCTCGTGCGACGGGTCAGGAGGGGGAGATAACTTCTCCATGACACCTGATACCAGCACTTGGATTGTCAGAGGTCTGCGTCTGTTTAATATTCACCAGATTTGTACTTTGTCAGCCTCCTGATTCTTCTGGCGATTGGTACCTTGGTATCTGTGATATTTCAAGTTCAATCCACGGGTTTGGAAACTAGCAGCCCATCGAATGAGGGGAACCTGACTCGGGATACTGATGATGAAGCACCATAGTTGTGAATCAATACAGGGGCCTCCGTGGCCGAGTAGTTAGCGTGCTCGACTTCGAATCGAAGGGTCCGGGGTTCGATTCCCGCAGCGCAATTCTACGGTTGGCCGTCCCTGTCTTTCGGATGAGACGGTTAAACCCGAGGTCCCGTGTCACAGTAGGTGTTGGCACGTTAAAGAATCCTCCCTGCTCTACAGCCAGCAGTGCCGAACATGTGCAAAATGTGTCGCCTTTCACCGGCACACGGTGACGTCTCCATATGAGTGAAATATTCTTTAGTGGGACTTTAAACAACAATACCATACAATGAGAATCAATACAATGTAGAAACTCAAGAAAGTATGTGCAACATTTCTTAACAAGAAATCAAACTAACAATAAATGAAATTGTACTCCGCATACTTCTAGTACGATCATATCGCCCATAAACTTAAACAGAATGTTATTGCTCAAAGAGTCATCAATCAAATTTAAGTTTTTATTAATTCATTGATTTATGTGCTAACATTAAAATAGGCGCGTAACTTCTGTTTGATAAAGATTTTATTTCAAATGAGTACTTACAATGCTATAAACTGAAATATATATGTAAAAGAATTATTGCTTTATATCTACAGAATATGCTGACACATGATAATGACACCCCAAAATATGATACAGAAATGTATTATCTATGATATATAATGGTTTATTCGAATACGAATATATCATCTTTTTCTCGATAAGGAGCGAAGAATTCTAAACCTCCAACGCGGCACTTCCAAGCGTCTGGTCGTTAGTGGTTCTAATGATCCCCCTCTTGGGAGGTCGCGTCTTCAGCGTTCGATGTAACTACATTTTGATAGCGTCTGCTTACGTCCCTGGCCCGTAGGAAAGGCTGGTCATACCAGCGCACATATTCGATTTCCTTGACTTTAGAAAATTAATGCGGGCATTGTACTTTAGGAACAAGCCATAAACGGTTATCCTATTAATTTGTCTAGAAGAAGACAACGTGACTGATATATATTTCAAGTTACGTTATGAGAAAAAAAATGCCAGAAGGTTCATTTTCATTTTCTATTTTCGGTATAGGTTCTCATAAAATTACGTGTTTCAATTCACCCAATATAGTGCATATATATCACCTAGCTATTCATTTGTCAAAAGCTATTTGGTAACAGGCATAAGAGGAAAGATGTAAGTATTGATCTAAAGCAAGTACTGTCAGATAAATCATTAGACATAAGAGGAAACCGCCATTATTAATTTGCTCAAGATTTTATCTAATACTCCAAGCTGATATTTCCTTCAGAATTAAGTTTCCAATACAGGCAACGACTGTCTTCTATAATCCATTTAATAGTATCAATGTAGGTTAGATCCACAGAATTTACACCTGACGATAAACCGGGGCTCATTCAAATCTATAGATCATTGGCTAAATGTTTTGATGTTTTAAGGAAATCGGCTGAAAATAAATGTAATTGTACTTATTTTCAGACGATGGTGACAAATGACAATTGACTAAAAATATAACTTGAAGCATTTTTGTACCATGTCAAATTGAATAAGTGCCGAATCTAAGTCCTAAAAATATGTCAAGTCTAGAATATTGACGGCATCATAGTAAAAAAAATACAAAAGTGGAAAACCAATTCATTTCCTCTATTTTCAAAATTCCAACGCGCGCATGAATAAAAATTTAATCAACAAAGTAAAACAATCACTGTCTACAAAAACCTGAAATCCTGGGTTTACGTAGCGTTGGTTTATCACATGAACAAAAAACTCTGTAGATTTGAGAGCAATAAGTCGTTTAAATATATGTCCCAAAGGTTCTGTTGACATAACACTGATTGCTGTCAGGAACTTTAGTGAGGCATCTCAAATCTCGAGAGATTCCGAAATTCGCACTTTTACTGAGTTTTATGTAGTATCGAAAACTTAAAAGTGCAAAATAACAAATCAACATTTCGACATTTCAAGAGTGAAATCTAGGTTTTAAAAGAAAATCTGTATTTGCCATAGAAAAGAATTTATGTCCAAAGTCTTTTTTGTTTTACGTCAAAACGTCATTCAAACGTTTGCATCCAATTTTACGTAAAGCAGCAGCAATTAACTTAGGCTTAAGTGACGGCGTCCGGGTAGAAAATAAAGTTGCTTACTGTAAGTCTGAATCGACCGAAACCGGGTTCGAGTTACAGTATTGAATTTCCTTGATTCAAAGTAATATGAAACCACTTTAGAGTGTAAAAAAGAAAACAATCGAGTAATTATTCTGAATTTGTGAACATATGCCTAAAATAAAACTAATTTTGGACATTTGCAGACAAAATTCACATCTGATATCACATGAATACAAATGCATGATAACTTTCTCGGGATGCAAGTACAATGTATAATTAATCATTCTAATATGCTCCACATCGTTTAGGATCACGGGATAGATGTTTAACAATATACAAAAAGTCTTAACATAAAAATTTAATACATGTCTGATAATAGGTTTTTGTTTATTTCATGTTTCGTCTAAGGATTCCAATTTCTAAGAACGGACATTCCAATTAATGCTGCACAAACCCTGACAGATCATCTATTTACTGCCACCATAACTGATATAATGGTAAATGTTTATTCTGTTCTAATATTCACTTGAGGTTAATTACCCTGTGCTATACAGGGCTGAAAAAATAGTCTATAGACTCATTTTATGTTCCTCTCCACGGAAATCTTTAGTAAAAGGCGAAAGATTTAAGCGTGGTTTGAAGAGAAACCAGAGTAATACTACCCATGAAAATTCGAGATTATGTAAATCGAAAAGTGTATGTTAAGTATAAGTGCGTATGTCAAATTCACAAGTAAACTATACAATAATTGTAATTTAATCGACATACAAATATCCAATACCTACAAATACAATGACATTTTTATAATCAATTTAGTTGTGTAAATGTTTTAACTAAATATAAATAGGTGATTTGATATTTATATATATTTTGTAAACATATAAGAAGTTTCGGCGTTACATACAAAGGGAGATAATCCAAGCATGTCCACGTGTCATTGTGACACGCGGCATACGTCCCAATGACATGCATGATTGATAAATGAGAGAATTAAACGCTTATAACACACGGTAACTTTTAATCTGCAAGTCATACAGGTATACACAAGGACTAAGTCCTTGGTATACAGAAGGTAAAGTCCAATTTCGTCCATATAAACATAATTTACAGTATGTTGGAACGTTGAAAGAAGGTTAAGATTGTTACCTTCATATTCAAGCCAGGCTAATACGGTTATTCGTGCAATAAATTAATAAACTCTTCGATGCATTTCAGGTCGTGGAGCTAAGGTTAAATACTATATACAAAATTTTGCAAATGCTGCACGTCGACACAAACTGAATCTGCATTACTTTTTGCTGACACTGGGTAAAGCGTATGCTAAGCTGTTTAGATTTGGTAGGTACATGTATTAGTAGAGTTATTATAGTAGCGGGGGGGGGGATCTATAAATCATCCAGGGCAACGTTACATTTAAGTTATTATCAAGCGATTTTTCCAATATAGAGATATCATTACATGTATATTGTATTACCATGGCAGTAAATTCTTTGTGTACATGTATCACGGCCAAATCTTTAATAAATCATTCTCTATAAAAATCTGTTTGTAAGCCCTATAAGTCGATTTTATATACATGCAAAATTAAGATGCAAGAAGCAATGGAAATGAATAGATAAATGTATCAATGATATAAAGTATGAAAATGATATGCATATTATATTCTTTGTTTACTCCTTCATGTTTAATTTATGGGATATATTATCAATCTCCTGATATCAATTTCATCATTTACATTTTGTACTACTTTATTTTCAAATTACAAGTCGTATGATATGGTAAAGTATTTTGAATAAATTATATCAAATTCAGATTCAGAAATGCATATTTATTTTGTGTAAAAGGTATGCTAAACAGCACAATAACACAAAATTTGACTGTAATGATAGCTGATGCTGATAAAGAGTTATTATGCTATAAAACTGGAACGTTGAACAACTTAAATGTACATTATATTTCTATTAATGTAAACATATCCATACCTCAAAAGTTCACTTCACTTTGTGTTTGTAGTTGTTACATATTCCTCTTATGCTGGTTTACTAAAAGGCTGGTTACCAATAAACTACTGTACAGGAATAAAATACATGTAAAAGTAATAGTAATATTTTAAGAATACTAAAGAATACTTTAGTAATACATGTACTAAAAGAAAAGTAATACTGGAATGTAGTATTGGAATAATGCCGTAGACTATAATATTTCAAGATAGAAAAAAAATGAAATAAGTGTTCTCAAAGGTAACATTGGCTATAATACTGAAAGGTTATGCTAGAATACACTACTATTTAAATAGTAGAATATAATACTTGAATGTAATACTTGAATATGATACTAGAATGTAAAATTACAATATGATATATGAATTTAATACCTAAATATAATACTTGAATGCAAAACTGGAATGTAATATTTGAATATACATGTAATACTTAAATATATAACTAGAATATAACACTTAAATGTATACTAGAAAATGACACGTGAACATAAATCTTGATTAAAATACTTGAATTTAATACTAGAAAATAATGCTAGAATATAATACTTGAACATTATTCAACTAGAATAAAAACCTTGAATATAATACTTGAACATAAAACTGGAATATAATACTTGAACATAAAACTGGAATATAATACTTGAACATAAAACTGGAATATAATACTTGAACATAAAACTGGATTATAATACTGGGATTGTAATACTAGAATCTAATACCTGAAATAAAATAGTAGAATGTAATTATTGAATGCAGTATCTAAATGTAAAACTATAATATTATATTTGAATACAATACTTAAATATAATACCGGATTGTAAAACTTGAATGTATTATTTTAATATAATTCTTAGATGCAAAACTTGAATTAAACACTTGCAATTGAATGTAAAACTAGAAAATGACACGTGAAATCTAGATTAAAATACTTAAATATAATACTACAATATAACACTTACTTAGAATTTAAACCTTGAATGTATACCGGGATATAATACTTGAACATAAAACTGGAATATAATACTTGACTGTAATACTACAATCTAATACTAGAAAGTAAAACTGGAATGTAGATATGTTATGCGTACTACTGGAATAAGTAACGGTGAGTTATGTAATGATTTACAATCGTAATAACACCAAATAAATTAAATAAAAACTATATGTTCGATATTTCTTTCAAGGTATCAACATGATAAAGAGCTGAGTATCGAATCTACCCAAAACACATAAACTAAATACTAAAATTTCATACCAATAAGTGATGTTAAACTATCAATTTTTACATAAAATTCAAACTAAATACTACTGTACTATACCATACAATGTAATATAGGCCGTAAATGAAAATCAAACATATATAAACTAAATACTTGAACACTACGTAATAATGGAATATACAAATGAAACATAATATACAAACTTCATCCAAGAATAGCATACCATTATGTTATACTGGGATATCACAACCAAGCAATATACACAAATCAGATACTGGAACATCATACTGCTATGTAATAATGAAATACATTTGTATCAAAATTTTATATTATACATAACCTTAATACATGTACTACAATATGATATAATTATCAGTTACATTATATAAAACTGGAATGTCAAAATCAATTATAATACACAAACTTGATACTGCAGTATCATATCATTATCGATGGCATTGTGTAAAACTGGAGTATAAAATATAAATACAATAAACAAACTTAATATTGCAATATCATACCGATATCGATAGCTTATGTAAAACTAGAGTATCAAAATTGAATGTAATGCACAAACTTGATACAAGAGTATCATGCCACTACGCAATACTGGAATAACAAAATTAAGCATTATACAAAAATGCAAATTAATATTGTACCCTACAAAACACGGAAATGTTACAATCACACATAATACTGATTAATAATGATGGACTCTAATACCATTTTGGATCAATGGAATATATAAATTGTTCATAATACACGACTGAAATAATGTCAGACCATCATACCATTGTGGCTTATTCAGGTAAAACTCAAATTGTTATATTATATTATAAATTATTATAACACGGCAAGTAGAACTGTAATAAAAAATGCACATAGTATTCGAAAGACATCTCAATATGAAATTGCAGTCATCGAGTAATCGCTTTTCACTTTCTGTCAAAAGGATATACGAATCACGTACAATGTCAACAATTGATGGTCGCTATAATGGTCTTGTTAGCAATTACAATGTTTCATTGACTGGAATAATGTGCCTCTGTCGATTTTGACGAGAATTTGTTTTTCATATACTTCATATGAATTCGACTCCAGACTTGCGGCTGATGTGACATGTCAGTATGAGAAGCTGACTCCTCCATGGCACCTGATCCCACCTCTGGGCTGTCAGAAGTCTGTGTTTGTCCAATATTCACTATAAATTTGTACTGTGGAGCCTACTTATATCAAACCCTGATAAAAAGGTAAGGTAACAAACAGTGATCGATCTCATAACTCCTATACAGAAGACATATAAAAGGTTCGGCAAACACAGACTCCCGAACACACCAGAGGTGGGATCAGGTGCCCAGGAAGAGTAAGCATCCCCTGTATATATATTGAAATTCCGCTTAATTTGAAATGA
This sequence comes from Pinna nobilis, assembly GCA_016161895.1. Lineage (NCBI taxonomy): Eukaryota > Metazoa > Mollusca > Bivalvia > Pterioida > Pinnidae > Pinna > Pinna nobilis. The sequence continues at coordinate 4,675 of JACSZP010016454.1, read as the reverse complement.
TTCTCTTCCCGCGTTTCATTTTTCTATTACTAGTTTAACCCGGTTATTTAGAAAACCCTATTTATTTGAAAGAAATTAAAAATCCATTCCCCTTTGGTTTCAATATATCCGAGTTGGGCTGCACATTGTCTCCTTATTCTTTTTGCGATTGATACCTAGGTATCTGTAATTGTTATATATTGTCCATGAGTCCATATACAAATGCTTTGAACACAGGACATACATACATGTGCCTCTGTTGTTGTTGTTGCGTTGTTGTTTAACGTCCCACTCAAGAATAT
>JACSZP010016452.1:1843-24810 GCA_016161895.1 Pinna nobilis | reverse complement strand
ACCCCTGCTCAAAATTGACCCTTCTTGTGAAGTAATCTTCTAAATGAGGTGGTCTTCAAGACAGGTTCCACAATTGTTAATGTAGATTTTAAGGGAGTGGACACTGTCCTTGATTCAAAGTTTCTCAATATCTGATAACTACTACAGTAAAAACAATAACATGATAAAGCCGTATCAATTTGATACACACTGGTTTTTGGCAGGTTTTTTTCTGGTTTTTTTGTTTGTTGCTTTTTTTTTCTTACCTTATGAAAATTTCCTCAAACTGGACAGGAACCCCTGATGCCTGGAAAACATCCTTGACACTGGACATGAGATCTGGACCGACTCCATCCCCAGGGACCAGTGTAACTGTCTGGTGGCCTTCTGGCTTCGAGACTGGTTCTGTTGCTGTCTGAAAAGGTAAAGCAACCAAAATAAATATTCATCTCAATTAACTCATTAACCCCTGGAAAACAATAGACTCTTCGTTAGATCAATGATTTAGGCAAATCCAAATGTGTCTTTAGGGGTGAATAAGTTAACTAACAAGATATCAAAGTAGCCTAAGTCACTAATACATGTGTGCAGATACAGTGAAACCTTACTACCTTGTGTTGTTGTTGCGTTGTTGTTTAACATCCCACTCAAGAATATTTCAATCATATGGAGACATCACCCTGTGCCAGTGAAGGGCGACAAAATTTGCCTATACTCGGCACTGCTGGCCATAGAGCAGAGAGGGTTTTTTAACGTGCCAACACCTACTGTGACAAGGTACATATACCTAGGTTTTTACTGTTTCATCACAAAGACAAAGACAGCCAACTGCGGTGTGGCGCTGCAGGATTCAAATCCTGGACCATCCGATTCGAAGTTGAACACGCTAACCACTTGGCCATGGAGGCCCTTCTACCTTATGTCAATATCACCTTGATATTAGTGGTATATATATATTAGTCTGACTACTAAGAATAAGATGTCTCAGAGTTTTACATCACCTACAAAAATAAGCTGAATTGGGGGTGAAGACTGTCTCTAACAATCCTGTTATGACATCAATGTGTCAACATATATATGCATTTTAGCCATAGGAATCATATGAAGAAAAAAAAAATAGTGCCGGTAAGTTACTAACCAATTAGTTGTATTGAATTTTATAAATTTCTGAGGTTATTACATTTTCTATGTTGTTCTGCATTTTCGTTTGTCAAGAGCCGGCCACACGTTTAACCATTTTAAGAAAGATTGCACTGCGAACCTGATAATTTATCATATTGCACTGTTGTGACGTTTCTGTTACTGTTACGTCATCCAATATTTTTCCCGTCTACTCCATCCTGAACAGGTTATGGTTGTTGATAAGCATAACATAAGATACATGTAACCAAATTAATTTATACAGTGGAATTTGTAGTAAACGGCCTTTGTTGAATCCAGATTCGTATCAATACCGGCAAATTCTTTTGGTCCCAGCATTTTCCTTCTTAATTATTAGTACACATGTACCCTGTATAATACAGATTCTGTCTATTCTGAAAACCGGACATGTTTTTACATTGTTTGCTTTACAATTAATGCTTGTATCATCAGTCCAATCTGGATCAATTACATGTACCTTGACCAGTCAGAGTGAGAAAAATACAAAACATTTCAGATCATTTCTGTATAATCATGTGTTCACAACTACTTTGAGTATTGGCAACTTGACTGTCAATTGAGTCTGATTGGTGTAACACACAGGATATTTACCTATGTTTTAAAGACAGTAACAATGTCAGAGAAATGGGGGAATTGTTAAAGATGGGAAAACATATTGATATGTGGTATACTTGTATATATATACCACAACAATATAAGAGCCTGGGGAGAACACTGTAACTACTTACCAGTGCCTGTCTTGTAGTTCCAGATTTGTGAATGTGACGCTGTAGTGTGGTAGAACCATTGCATATACCCTGAAATAAAAATTTAATTAATGTAAAAGTTCTAAGTACAAATGTATCAGTACAATGTAATATGTACCAGTATGGTATGGTATTGATGTTTAACGTCCCACTCAAAAATATTTCACTCATATAAAGACATCACCGTGTGCTGGAGAAGGGCTACAAATTTTGCCTATGCTTGGCACTGCTGGCCGTAGAGCAGGGAGGGTTCTTTAACGTGCCAACACCTACAGGTATTGTTACATGGGACCTCGATTTTTACTGTCTCATCCAAAAGACAGGGACAGCCAACCGTGGAGTGGCACTACGCAGCTCGAAGCCAGATCTTACGATTCAGTCGAACACGCTAACCACTTGGCCATGGAGGCCCCAATGTAATATGTCATAAGCAGTGTTGGTTTATTTTAGTTTATTACACATGTACAAATGTAATCATCACACATGTACATGTACATCATATAGAAGAGACTAGATTTTCCTTTTATGGAGGATATAATTGTGACACAGCTTGCACTAAAAAGATGCCTACTGTTTTTCACAAGGAAACTGGCATTTATGTTACATTACATAATAAGTGAGTGTGCAGAGGATAAAAGTTGTAGTACTACTTTGAAATGAGGGACTACATGGTCTTAAGTAAATGATGCATGAACAATTTGGAAATACACGTGTACATGTACTTTTTCCTGATTACTAGGTTCACGTAGATGAGAGTGAAGCTTGGAAAATATTTTCAATTTTAGATTTTTTTTCATTTCTTTTTTTTCAAAACGGTGATGCATTTTCCCAGAGGTTAGCATGATTGATTTCTGAAAGTGAGGTCTGGTGTTTGAGCCCGAGTCATGCTGCAATTGCATGCTTTCCCTTTCTTTCGGATTATCAGAAAGAAAATTATAAGGTGCCAAGCCAAAGACATATTTACGTGTACATCCTTGGCCAAGCATAGGCAAAATTTGTCGCCATTAACCAACACAGGGTGACATCTCGATCATATAACTGTAGCGTGTTTGGGTCCGATTGATTTCGGATGTCGAGTTATAGGTCTACAAGAATGAAATGAATAAAATGCCAAAACCAACAAAGTAATGAATATAACTGATAATTCTAACTACAAGCAATATATACAGATAAAAATTACAATTTATACTATTTACAATGGGACGGGTCCTAGGGTATGCATCACTGGCATAAACCTATTGGGATGTATCCATCATGTCATGGATCTATAGTGGGATGTATCCCCTATGGATGTATGCCATGTGATGTATCCCTCATGTGTAATGATCGAGGCTCTATCTACCGAGATGACAAGCTTAGACCTAGTAGACGAACTCCTATGGTAACTAGCCCTATATCACAAAATACCAATGCTCACGTCCTAGATCCGCACCTTAGCCTCTGTCCGCTAAGTGCTATGTACTGAGACCCGAAGTCTCAGTACCCCAGCCTGTGTCCTATGCCAATAACACGGCTGTATCTACGTGAGTCTGTATCCACGCCGCAGGCATACAGACTACGTATACATGTAGTTACTATCACCTAACAGGCAAGTCCGCTCTGCTGCTGTGATATCTATCCTAGGACTCTTTATTATAACTGCACTACAAATCATTCACCAAGGGCTCAGTTTCTTTTACGGGAGCTCTTTACTGCTACTAAGCTGTAACACAACTGACCCATAATCTGGATTTCGCGTCCTTTTATAGTACTCGGCGTTCGGATTCTCTTCGACCTTTACCTACACCCCAAGTTCTCGGGCTTTACCATTTCGCCAAGCTTAACCGAATTACTATTCTCTCGTACACCAAACCCGATTTCATCACATAACCCATAAGTGAAAGATTATACAAGTCAGTCTTATGAGGAGAAATATTTCATTCATTTAATTTATTCCAATTTTCAATCAGAAGAAAAAATTGTTTCATGGCAAAATATTGTTTTGATAAAAAAAAAGTGGTTTCAGAAAATCACAACATTATTAATTAACAATAACATTATTTCTCTATCAAAAAGTGTAACAAAACTTTGAAATACTTGCATTAATCATACAGCTGCATTGGGCTTAAGGAAGAAACCCTACGATAGAATCTTCAGAGGCCGAGACAGGCCACAGGCAGCCGAAAGTGATTATCTTACAGAGAGTGTGAGAGACATCAAATACCCGGCGTGCAGACAACACTTTCAAGGAAAGTTCTACCTCCGTTTAAAATTCGAGGCATAACATTTTTCTAATTCAGAGCACTTTCTAGAATAAAAGCTTGAAAGAAAATTTGACAAACAAACAAACTTACGTTGAAAAAAGTATTTGGAGAAAGCTGTACGACTTTCGACACCGACCTTGTCAAGGATGCAGCCATTGTTGTTTTGTGACGTCACACGAGGGATTCCCCCAAAGGAAACCCGTGTTTCCCGGTCGAGGTTAAATCCTTTTGGGATCTGTCGGGGCCATTTTCTTATGCTGTCGTTTACTGTTGGCGGGGGCAACAGTAAACGGGATCGAGACTAGTTCAGATGTACATAAAGGTCTCAAAAAACATGAAACAAGTTGTGATGGTTAGATATTTTCTAGGCACGATGTCGTATTATTTCTATTCGGAACATATACATGATTATCGGGACCTTTCTTAACTTTTCCAACTTAACTGAACACCTTTGATTGGCAAGGGTTTTCTTGTAGGATGTAGGCCTATGGTCTAATGGTCGACCAGAAACGATAAGATATATCTGGGGTTATAGAATGGCCTAGATCTGAGTTTCGGTAAGGGACTGTCTTTTTTCTTTTAGAAAATCAATGGATATATATACTTTTCGTTTGTAAGATGAAATAATGCGTAGTTTCAAACATTTATATTTCTTCCTGTTAAAAGTGAAAGTAGGGTTATTCAATTTAGGCCTATTGGCAGTATTGCTGTTATACTTGCGTTGTTCTTTAAACTTAAAGCCCCCATGGGATCTCTCATATTTATTTTAACCTAAGTGGATAACGGAAAATGGCTTAATATGTTGGTCTATAGCAATACACTCACAGGCACTTGTTTCTATAAAATGGGGTCGAGAATTACATACTGTCTTTACAGTACGTAATTCTCAACCCCCATTTATAGAAATAAGTGCCTGTGCCTACACTGCATTTACTACCATTTTTAATAAACATTAGGCCCATAGACAATACGACATATAGAAGCAGTCGTTGCCGTGTGGCTGGCGTGTAGGCCTACATTATGTACTTACTGCCTTCTAAACGTGAGATCGTGGGTTCGTTGTTGCGTTGTAATTGTATGGTTGTTAAACGTCACACACAAGAATATTTCACTCATATGGAGTTGTCACCGTGTGCTGGTGAAGGGCGACAAATTTTGCTCATTCTGGGTACAGCACCTATGGCAGGGAGGGTTCTTTAAAGTGCCAACACCTACTGTGAAACGGGACCTCGGATTTTACTGTCTCATCCAAAAGACAGGGACAGCCAACCGCAGCGTGGCGCTGCACAGATTCGAACCCCAAACCCTTTGATTCGAAGTCAAACATGCTTACCACTTGGCCATGGCGGCCTCTTGTGCATTCGAACTGAAGCAACACTACAAGTGTTTTTCCCTGTCCCTCAGGTAAGACCGAGACCCCGTGTCACAGTAGGCCTGTATCGCCACATTAAAGAACCCTCCCTTTTGGCTAATCTACAGCGGAGGGATGGGATGGTGTTATTTACTTTATTACTTTCAAAAAGATCATTTCCCTAAATAAAAAATGTAGATTTTTTTTTCAATACTGATATTAGGCTTGCTGTAGTTTTTGCAGTAAACCTGTAGACTCATGTTCTTAACTGATTTAGAGCTGATACAAGACAAGTGAAGAAGTATCGGTTGGTTATTTGCTTATTATATTATTGATGAACTTTGAAATAAAGAATCTTTCACTTGTATGTAGACGACAGAAATGCCGGTGAAGGACGGCTTTCTTCTGTGTTTGACACTTACGGTTATTGTGCAGTGACTTTTTAATGTGCCGACACTACCTATGGCATAGAAACTTGGTTTTTATTGTATCATGCGAAAGGCAGGAAAACCCAGCCGCAACCGCATTGGGCACATAAGTTCATGACCTTATATTCAGAGGAAGGCCGTAGTGGAAAAGTGTATTAAGCAGTTTCTTTGGTTTTACAAGATCAAATTTTGATTAAAATCTGGGTAGTTTGATGGCCTGTTTACACATTGATACCTACGCATTGCGAAAGAATTACAATTTAAAATGACATTGGTTCTCATTTTATGGACAATGCCATCACCTAAAATGAACAGCTAGATTATTAAGTTTAGAACTCATTCAGAATAGGTAGAATAACATTGATTTCCACAATAATTTAATACAAACATACATGTATTTTTCTTTTATTTTCAGTCACATATTGCGGAAATACCTTTTCTTCGGATGGAACCAGAAAAAGACAAGGAGTGTCCAATTTGTCAGGATAAATTCCTGAGTCCTCGGTATCTCCCATGTGGTCATACATTTTGTGAACCATGCCTTAGGAGATTTCTGAAAAAATCAAAGAATTCTAGATTTATCGTGTGCCCTCTCTGTAGGAAAGAGACAAAATGGCCCGAAAATGGTGTGTTTGGTTTATTACAGAATTTCTTTGTCTCCGTACGCAAGCCAAGAGTAAACGAAGTACAACGCTGTAATCTTTGTTCCAAAGAGAAATGTGTACGCCAATGCAGTCACTGTGGTGAGAAATTCTGCCGTACGTGTCAGGTGTCACATCAGCTAGCTTTGGAGAGCCAAAGTAGAGCTACTCATGAATCGGGCTCGGAAGACGAGGATGATTCAGATACTGATACAAACGACGATACTCCGTTACCTCTAAATTTACTCATATCCCCTTCTCCAGTAAGGACCAAATTCAGTGCTCGAATTGTTTCTAGTTTCAACGTCAATTGCAGTGGACACTCTCCTTACAACCGCGAACAAGACACGGTTCACTGCATTTGTACCACCGGTACCAAAAACCTTGCTTTTGTTTTGCCAAACCTTCTCGGAGAAATCATAACCTACGATAAAAGAGGAAAGGAAAACAATCGAATTGATTTTGAGCACAGTCTTTCTTATCTTGCAAGATGTAAAGACGGGTCCCTTTTAGTGACTTCCTGTCTTGTCAGTGCTGTGTTTCATATAACGGACTATGGATTTCGCTCAATTGATATGTCAGAAAATTACAGACCAACTTGCCTTTCTGTACTAGATGAGGGCTATTTTGTAGTGAGCAGTATATGTATCAAAGCAACCGTAAGCGAACCTGGAGCGATGAAATTAGAAGATCACGGTGCTGTCCAAATATATGACTTACACGGTAATATACAAATGGAAATAAAAAAGGACAAAGATGGGTTTGTGTTCGTATTTCCGGGTAATATTGCTGTCAATCCAAACGATTTCGGTAAATTCTGTGTTAGTGATCGAAGAAAAGGTTGTGTATTCTTTTTTCAAGCCGATGGAGATCTGACAGCGACTTACAAAGGGAACAGATTTCAATGGGATCTCTTTGGGGGAGATAACTTTGTTCCAACTGGAATGACCTTTGACCCGGATGGAAATCTTATAGTGATAAACAGCGCAAACGATACATTGCATGTCATACGGCCAAATGGAGAGTTTGTAGGATATATTCTGGCCAGGGATCCTCTCGAGATAGGACAACCAATTTCGATTGCCATTGATGAACAGGGTTACATCTGGCTGGGTGATGTCAGTGATGGGAAAGTAAGAATATGCGAGATCACCAGTTACAAAAACTTTTTCCATAACCCATATAGAGATTCTTCACGTCATTCGTGAGTGAGAATACATTGCATATCAAAATTATCATAAATATTAGATATTACTATTATCATAAAACTCAACATCGTCTTAAGCCGTTTATATTTGAATTTACGATAAATAGTTACATGTACAGAACTGTAGCGGTTATGGGAACTTCTGCTGTCAGGTATGAGTGAAGAACCATATACATGTACAAATGTAGTGTAGTCTCAAGCAAACGCTTCCAACCATCTCTCGAGACTCGCTGGACTACGATACTTAGTTATCTCCCCAATCTACAAATGGAGTCACTGTATTTATGTGTACGAGGACCAATAATACAAAATCTGCACGCTTAAAGCAGAGACATATAATACAGAATTTGTATTATATGGCTCTTGTTAAAGGAGAAGTGTTTGGCTATTTACTTTTTGATATCTGAAACAAGAACTGTTTCAACACTCAAAAAAAAAAAATTTTTTTTTGTCTACTGTATATCCAGAAATTCCCGCAAAACTTTATTTTGGCAAATCCGTAGTCTAACACTTATTCGCGAGAGAATATCTTCGTGGCTTTGTGGACAAAGGTAACAATTCTATGTTGTATGGTGCACATGGGGCCCATATTCAAAGGTAGAATATTTAGCGGTTCACTAATTTTCGCCAGTAAGTATCTTTGCATAATTATGCGAAATTAAAACTCGCGAATAAAACTGGATTAAAAAAAATTTTTGTGAGTAAACGTCATTGCATGAGCATTGTTCAGTGGAAGATTTAAATTGAAAACAACTAGATTGCGGCTGCGAAAAATGCAACCGGAGTGCCGTCCTATGCCAAAAGAGGCACACAAGTCTTGATCCAGTACATATTTGAGGGAAAAGACGGAAATGTATGCTTATTTTATGTTTATTCTATTCCCAATTTTTAAATTAATGTCTTCGTATAATTAGACCCAGATTTAGTTATATTCCTAAGCGTTAGTCTAACTCGATCTCAAAACTCATCATTGACCTTTTATTATTAATATTGAATGATCCCCCACATTCAGTATGGAATATAGAATTCTTTTTCAGATCAAACTCTTTAAAAGCACTTATCACGTATCGAAGTGTAGACTTTTAGAAGTCAGTTCAATATTCTGTCATCGAAAGTGAGGGGTAAATGCAGTGTTTTTACCGACCCTTTTGGAGTCAATTTTGTAAGAATCCCCTGTTGGTTTCAGTAGACATTCTTGTGAAGACACTTCTCAATTATTTTCCTTGGATACCATGCGCAGATCTAGGGGGCGGGGTTCGCCCTGGAATTGGCCAAATATATACCAATTGTGCTCTATTATATTGCTTAAATTCTCACTTTAACGGGGTTGGTTTTTTCCTTTTTACAAGTTAGACCCCCCCTGGAAAATATTGACCCCCTCCCTTGAAAAAATCTTGGATCCGCACATGGGTGCCATTTGTAAATGGAGCTACGACGTATCCTATTCTTTAATTTAGTCAGTACTACAAATTTAAATCTTAATGATATATTGAAAAGGATGATAATTTATCATGCCAAAATTTGATTATCAACAAACGTTTTTGTTTGTTGAACAATTTTTACTGCAGTCGACTGGATTCGGTTAATTGCCAATGATTCAAATCAGAGATATGGGTTGATGAATCTTTAATTTCTTAACTTAATTAATATTTGTCTTGTTTGTCTTTCTTTCGACAACCACTTCGATGCTTTTATGCTCATGATTGTTTCTTTTTTGTGAGAATTCGTAATTACTAACTATTTTATGTTTTATATTAAGGAAATGGCAGTATTACGTTGTTTTACTTTTGCTCAGTCATTCTGCATTGGAACTAATAATGTATACATGTTATAAATAAATAAACATTATATATTGTTTTTGTCCGCCTGGCTTCTCACTTTGATTACTATTTTTATTGTTGTGCCCATTTTTAATGTCTCATTAGAGACTGACCGTTTCCCACATGGAGACGTCAATCAATGCCAATGAAGGAGCTGAGTTTTGACTTTTTGTATCGCACTTATTGTGAAAATCAACGTAGCGACACTTATTATGATACTGTCATCTGCTGTCGCCTCATATGAAAAAAACTACCCTTCTGTTCTTCGAGGAAATGAGCCATACCGAATCGAAATAGTTTTCTCACGACCCTCTTGACAGCGACTGATAGTATGATCGCTATTCGAATTTATCGATGCAAATTTCAATAGTTTCCATCAATCAGTATAAGGTGTAGACAGCTGACCATGAGTATGGTATGGTATTGTTGTTTAACGTCACACTCAAGAATATTTTATTCATATGGAGACGTCACCGTGTGCCGGGAAGGGCGACAAGTTTTGCCTATGCTCGGCACTTATGCGTAGAATAGGAACGGTTCTTTAACGTGCCAACACCTACTGTGAAACGGGACCTCAGTTTTTACTGTCCGAAATAGATGAGACAGGGGCGGCCTGGCGCTACCCGGATTCGAACCCTGGACCCTTTGATTCTAAGTCCAACAATCTGGCACGGCGTCCCCTTGGAAAATTTGTTAGTCAGATAGGTTTCTATATAGGATAGGGGATAGGGATTTTCTATGAGGAGAAGCGATTATAATGATCACGTGTTAGTCCATGGGCCAGGCCAGATATTGGTACCATCTGTGGTGGCAAAGCTTAACTACTATAATTTGATAGTTTATTATCTCCTGATAGTGAAATGAGGTGATAGACTTTTCATTAGAGTACCTTTCTATTGGTTTTCACAGGTCAATGAGTATGAGTCAAAACTAGCAAACATAATTTTGGGGAAGGGGAAACAAATCTGACTATAGTTTAAGGCTTACCACTTAAAAGATGGCCAATGATATTTTCTTTAAGATTGACAATGATTTGTGCATCTAGCGTTTTGAAGTAGGTCATCAAAGGTCAAAAGGCCACCGACTTTGAAATATTCTGAAAATCCGACACAGATCTAATTGTTATGCTATAGAAAGAAAAAATCAGTCAATCATTAGGTTTTTAATAATAAATATCTTAATCTGGACAATTGATAGTACTTTTATTGGTTTGGTGTTCATTTAATTTTATTACATACATGTATACACAAATTCTACGGAAATTCTCATGACAATGTAAAGTCTAGATATGTAAAAACAAAGTTGGACTGAAAGTCATGTATATTCGTCAGCATCCAAGTTTATATATCTGTTACTATACTAATTCAAGAAACTAGCCAGGAGTATCTGACTTCCAAGTTAATTCAAGGGGAAGGGGAGTATGAGAAACTTTCATTTAGGGTTACCGCAGGCGAATTTCGATAAATAATTTCTTAACAAATCACAATTAAATGTCCATTATTATATGTTTTTTATGCCAATAAGGGATAAAAAAAAATTACAAATAGTCCAATAAACTGGTACATGTAGTCTGTACTCGGGTAAATTGTTTTATCTGTTACAAAACATTAAATCTAACATCATGACTTCAAACCTCCTGTACAGGGATATTCTATATATCTTCAGAAAACGAGTATTTTGCAGCAGTTGATTTGGTACAAATATTACACATTGAACGCTGGGCACGTCAAGGCAGGAAGAGCTCTGACATGTACACATATCACTGAAATACTTTTGTTTAATTTCCAGTCTGTTCCTAGTTTTAGGAAAGCTGAGACAGCAGGATGCAAATATGACATTTTCAATACGTAACTATTTGGAAAATGTAATATACCAATAGTAATTCCTATGAGCAAAGATCCAGGTAGTGTGATACTCAAATACCCTTAGATAATTTTCAACAATTCTATATACATGTATGTATTATGTCTTTTGCTGGTGGGTTCAATTTTTTTCATGTAAAGAAATAGCCAGTAGTGAACTAGTAACATAGATGTATAAACAGGACGATGTAAGCTGCTCTTACTACTACTGAAGAAGAAATATCAAGGCTGTGTTCTAAGTTTTCTGGAGGTTCTGCATGCATCTTTGACAGCATGAGTCTTATTTTTATGATCAAATGTCCTTAACAGCACATTTACAGGTATTTCTTCCTCTTTACTATGCAACATATCGAAACAAAAGGACAATTGTCCCAGAATAGATATGACATTTGATGTTTATCTGAGTGAATCAATACAAAGCGCAGAAAGAGTAAAAGGAGTCTGGAATAGGACTCAAGTGTAGTACTATTGTACCTGGGCACACAATCAGAAAGTGGAGAAGTTTCTTATCTGAAGCTGACAATAAAACAAAGAAGGTTATGGATAAGGACTGGAAATCACAAAGTAAAGAACTTAGAGGAATGTTTACAACTGTTAGTTTTCACATACGAAACTAAAAGACATGGGGTGAAATTAGTTGCTCATTTGAGGGAATTGAGTCAACACAAGAGGAGGCTGACAGACATGCTGCCTCTCGTGCAATTATCCCAGCAATCATGTCTGGTGCTGGATGACCATGTAGCCAATCTATATGGAGAAGTTCATCGTCACCTCTTTTCCATCCACATCCAACAGAAATAGAAGTTGTTGCCTTGTTTCGTAAACTACACTCAAACTCTCCAGCTTGCTTATTTGTATGTTATTCTAGATTGACAATACTGTCCTTACAAAAATGTAAAACCTGTGATACAATTTCACGGCGCTCCAACCATGGACCAAATTCCAAAATTTGACCAAACGGTACCGTCGCTGATGGAATGCCCCGCGCAAAGGAAAGAAGAATCACAAAGACATCTGTATCTTATTTAAGTATTATGTTTCAATAAACATTGCCAATAGTACTTTTTCATAAAAAAATGCAACATGTGTGTCAGCCCCTTCTAGTGTTTACTCAAGTTACTCCAATCCTAAACTGCCTACACTCCATATCCTCCAGCATTTAATTCTGTCTGTGACAACTTGCTCTTTTCCATGTAAATAATCTTTCTTACTTTGTGATTTCCAGTCTGAAGCTAGGAACTCATTCAACCTTGTTTTATTGTCAGCTTCAGACAAGAAGCTTCTCTTCTTTATGATAGTGTGCCCAGGTACAGATAGTAATACATTTAATTCCTGTTCCTGACTCCTTTAGTCTTTCTTTGCTATATATTTATTCACACATACATCAAATCCCATGTCTATTCCAGGACAATTGTCACATTCTCTCAATATGTTGCACAGTACAGAAGTGGAAATATCTGTAAATTTGCTATTAAGAACATTTTAAAATAAGATTAAGACTCGTACCATCAATGTTGCATACACCTCCAGGGCATTTAGATAACAGCCTTGATATTTCTTCTTTTGCGGTACTGGGGCCATCTTCTATCGTGGTTTTTTTATATATGTACATCTATATTACTAGGTAAATACTGGCTATTTCTTGATCTGAAATTAAACTAAACGTATCGGCAAAAGACAGAATATAAAAAAAAATTATGAAATTTATTTAAGGGTATTTCAGCATTACATAGCCTGTAACTTTGTTGTTATGGGAATTACTGTTGGTAAAATACATTTTCTGATTAGCAATTAATATTGAAAATGTCATATTATACATAGCGTGTATTTGCATCCTGTTGTCTAAGCTGATATAAATCCAAGAACTTAAAAAAAAGCATTTCAGTGTTATGCCTCCTGCAACCCTTAATGGAAGCTTATCACACTCCCCTACCTCTAACCTGAATTTTCGAAATCATATACTGCTAATTAAATTTTGGCATATAAAACTACCAGAAAGCTACTTTAATCGAAAGTCTATCACCCTATTTAGCTATCTAGGGATAATAAACAACCAAAAAAAAAATAATGAAGTTTTACCACCAGAGGTGGTACTGATTGGTCAAATTTTGGGGTTTGGCCCATGGCCAATGCTGAAATAGTCTGTCTCTAAAATGACCGAAAGCACCTGATGTGGTCCCGTCGGGATTAAAATATGGAATTTCGTTTACGGCCGTCTACTTTTATGTGAACATATTTATGATGATTGAAAGGGAAAGTGCTCTGTGGTTTCAGAGAATTAGTAGTAAAGATCCATATTTCATGCTTTGCGATGGACGGATCGATAAAGGGACAGATTGACCATAATAATTTACATACATGTATAAATATATAGCAGATATTAAAATAATTAAACAAGTTGAATAATGATAAAAAACAACAACAGCAACAAAATATAAAGAATCAAACGGAAAAAAACTGACATATTTCAAGTTCGATGCATAGTGATGTCTACGTCATTTCCGAGCCGTGTTAGATCATGGAATCACTTCTACAATCTAGAAGATATAGTTGAACAACTTGAATGATGATACGTAATAGTCGGACTCCTCTTACTTTTTCTCCTCATTAGCAGAAACACACTTCCGTTTATTGCACCGCCAATGTTATTAAGACTGATGGCCAGGAAAATCACCGGATCCGGAATGTTGCTCAGAAAACCGCAGATAGAATACGCAGCGAGCGGGAACCATTGTAACGTAAATGCACCGACCAACAGGCCCATCTTTTTAGCTGCTGTATGCTTTATTCTCAGCGTCTGTGCTGCGTCTCCGAGAATGTTGGATATGGTTTTGCTCTGGGTGTGTATTCTGATCCAAGTCATAGTGTAGAATACGATGTTCAGTATGAGGACTATGAACAGAAGAAGGGTTAGGTAGTACACGTACATATCTGTCCCGTTCACGGCATCAAAGTGGCAACTGAAAAAAAGAAAAAAGAAAAATAAAATGGGTGAAATAAGAAGATACCAAGGGACTAAAATCTTGGCCAAAACAAAAAGGAGACACAATTACAAACAGAATTACACAAATGCACTTATAACTAAAATAGTGTAACACGAACCCCACTAAAAACCGGGGTGAGTTCAGGTGCTCCGGAAGGGAAGGCAACTCCTGCTCCAGGCGTGGCACCCGCTGTGTCACACATTAATATACATGTACATTCCTACGCTTTTTGTTACTGTGTTTTTGCTTAAAATCCCACTCAAGATTATTTCACTATTGCAAAAAAAAAAAAAAATAAATAAATAAATAAATAAAATTACCGAAGTTTAGTTAAGATCAGTGGCCATTAATTTGCTGGTTAAGTTTATTTTTTATTTCAACGTGTAGAATTCGCGGAACAGTTTTATGGATATATTTGTCTGATTTTGTGTTACCTTGACAAACTTCCGCCTATTATGGTAGCGTCTAGTTTTTATTAGAAGAGAAGTCCACTTACAAAAAGGCAGTTTTAAGATATTTTTCCCTTTGTAAAATTCTTCTGCAGAATAGGAAATGGAACCATTATCGTAGGGATCAACCCGTTTACCTGTGTGTTATAACTATAACTAGGTTATCATAGCAACAATGTACCATTTCCTTACGTTACATTAGCTACGCAACGTCAAAATACGCCTACCTCCAAGAAACGGAAAGTCTTCGATATTTTCCATGTTGCATTCAGGCAAAAAAAATCGACCTTCAGAGATGCTCTTAAAAGTAAAAAAAAAAAAGGGTCACAAATGGCAGGTGGTCTCTTAATTCGAGTGATTTGTATATTAAAAAAACACTATTGGGAGCGTGTATTTAGGCCCGTAAGGCAGCAAGTCTTTCAATTCAGAGGCACTCTAAGGCAGAATTGACTCTATTTGCCCCTTTCATCTTGTTAAGAGTCTTAAATCGGACATGCCATTTATCAGATATTCTATAGACTTAATTACTTTATTAGATTAATTGAGCTGACATTACAGCTTCGACAATTTGATGATGTAGTTTGAAGCACATTGTAAACAACCGAGCATTTGATTGTACAAATATCCAACTGAGAGTTGAACAACAAATCAATTCAATAGGTCGATATCAAAATGTGAACGTGTCAACGACAGTATGTGGTTTCTCTTGAGAATGAATTTTTGCGATGATTTGTTCATGTGGTTCAATACTCTAACATGCGCGGATCTAGAGGGAGGTTCGGACCCCCTTGGAATTGGCAAAAAAAAAAAATACAATGTACCAATAATGGTCAATTACGCTTAAATTTTCACTTTAACAGGGTTGGTTTTTTCCTTTCCCCCCTGGAAAATTTCGCCCCCCTGGAAAAAAAATCCTGGATCCACGCATGCCTTAAGAAATATCGCTTTATCCCTCATTAATTCATTGAAAATTGGTTACATGGGATCATGTGGTCGGATTTTTTTGTCGTTTTACACCAGGCTCACGAATCATTTACTTATATGGATAGTCATCGCATACGGTTGAAGAGCTATATATTTGGAATGCATCAAAGTTTATGGCCGTTTAGTTGTTAGGGGTCTTTATAGTGCCGACACCTACTGTGAATCGGCAAAGGACCTCGGCTTCGATTGTCTCATCCGAAGTACACAGAAAAAAAACCAGCCCGAGCCCAAACCGAAAAACCTCAGATCAGAAGCCAGGCACGCTGGTCACGGAGTCACGAGGAACCTTTGATGTGTTTGGACAATAACTCTAACTTCTCCATGACACATGATCTCACTTATGGATCCCCAACTTCCGCATTTGCCCAATAACCACATAAAACCTGATAAAACATGATTTAAAATTTGAAGAACATAAATAGATGGACAAAATAGTATGTAAATATGTCACATCTGAAGGTCAGGAAAAAAGATGTCCATGAAGGTCTAGAGTCCAAATGTACAGGATGAACACTGTTGCACGGGCCACGTGAATACCATTAGCTCTTCCCCTACCTTCTTTCACTTTTCACTTTATTTGCAGATTTTTAAATATTTTTAACACGAATCTTTAAATAACCTCTACAGTTTTCAAGTAATGTACCTGTCATAAATGTTTACCAGAATTCTGCAGAATCAGTCGGAAAATTTGAATTCTTTACCCTGAATAGGATAAAATAAATTAGCAGGATGCTTAAATTTCATTTTATTGATATTTCTCATCAAATCCAGGGCAAACCAAATTTGCTTTTAATTCAAATAAACGATCGAGAATTAATTTAATTGGCGGAAATATCAATATGCCTATACGCTTCGGTGTGCAACGGAATTAAATGGTTTTTGACACCAAACTAAAACAATTCGCCGAAAGCCGACACTCGTCTATAATACATGTATAACATATCGCAAATTCTTTCCACACATGTGACACTTTTGATTTTAATTAAAAATTATGTGGAAAAAAACATTGTCTTTACATCCATGTAAATATTGAATTAACGAATTAAATAAAAAAGAGATTCTGTCAATGTTTAATTTCCTTTTCCGAAAGTCCAAGAATGCAGAATTAAAATTTTTCTCTATTCATAGAAATGTGATAAGTATGTCAGTGTAGCGCAAAAGTTCAGGGAATCTGGACACAACTACGTGACCAAATAAGACATCAAGGGTATCATAAAACGAATTCAAAACAAACAAATTATTCGATAAGTGAGTGTAAACGTTATGGTGACATCACATCTTTTCGAATATCCTCGCCATAATGACTTCCGTATTCGCCCCGAGTGGCCAATAAGGAAATGCAATCATAACAATGTAAAAACGATGAAATATTCATGCTCAGACCAATATGAAGTGATCATAAAACGTTATCGTACTGATCATACCGTAAATCGCTACCATCAACCTACTACCATAATAATCTCAAGAAAATTGTTTCAATAGCTTACTAATTTCCTGAACTTTACGGTTAAAGACGACGACGAGACGAAGCTACCTAATCCGTAGCCGAATGGTTAGCGTGTTCGACTTCAAATTGAAGGGTCCGGGATTCAAATCCACCGCGGTTGTCCGTCCGTGTCTTCCGGATGAGACAGTACAAAACGAGGTCATGTGTGACAGTAGTCGATTGCACGTTAAAGAACCCTCCCTGCTCTACAGCCAGTGCCGGGCATAGGTAAAATGTGTCACCCTTCATCGGCTCATGGTGACGTCACCATATTAGTGAATTATTCTAGAATGGAACGTTCAACAACAACTACTACTCCATTTACTACATAACTACCGGTTTAATGCGCTTGGAACATGACGTCGCGTGAGAACCGTGTTGGTATACCGCCAACATTTTTAAAATGAGCAAATTGACCTTAACGTTTGACCACCAATTTAATATTCACAAAGGGTCAAAAGCAAGAAATCGGTGTCATATTGGCTAAAATTGTGTCAAAGAATCTTTTTTCATTTAAAAGTTTACTGTGCGATAAAGGAAAAAAAATCCGGCTCCCTCCCTGGAGATAGAAAAGTCTTGCATAATTCGACTCATCTTTTAGTGGGAACCAAGTTGCTATTGATTTTTTTTTAGATGTTTTCTCTCTTGTATTGCAGTGGTCTCTTGCAACATTTCGTGTCTAACTGTTGTTTTTAAAGACATCTTATGTCTTAGCATGATCTCGTGAGTTACGAAGCCCTGAACATGATCTTTTGAGACACTTTTAACCTGACCACCGTCTATGGAAACATCTTGTCTCTGACCATGGTCTTTTGAGACATCTAATCTCTGATTGAATGTCTTTGAGAGATCTCATCTCTGATCATGGTCTCTTGAGAGATATCTTGTCTCTGACAATGGTCTCTTAAGGCATTTTGTCTCTGACCATGATGTCTTTAGAAATTTTGTCTCTGCCCATGGTCGTTTGAGACATCTTATTTCTGACCAAGGTCTTGAGACATACCTTCTGTTGTATCTGATCATTGCTTCTTTAGTCTCTGGCCATTGTTTCATGCGACCGTTCATCTCTGACCATGATATATTGAGACTTCTGATCTCTTTTCAGTGTCTCTTGAGACATTATCTCTAACCACGACCTTTCGAGACATCTTAAATTGAACCGTGGTATTTTGAGAAGTTTTGTCTCTGACCGTGGTTTCTTTCAAGAACTTATCTCTGAACATCTTATATCTGGCCATGGTCTCTTGAGACATCACAATTCTAACAAAGAAAATAATGTGTCGTTTTATAACGACAAATATGGATAGTTCAGCAACGAAATAAAAATAAAAATTTGACCGACAAGTGAAATACCACTTAAAAAATGGGACAATGTTCTTGATATATTTTCACCGTCTACCTGCGTACGTACTGAAAACGTCTAGGACTTTACATATTGTTATATCAAAAGTTAATAGCATATAATTATAACAATATGTGTGGTTTCTTGTTGCCGAGTTTATAAGTCTTAGACATAACGTAGATTAAATGAATAATATGATAAATTCTGATAAGCAAAAATTGACAAACATTTTTCGAGATACTTACAACTGACCAGTGGGACCGAGTTTCCCGCAAATTGCTGCTACCATATAAATTACGACCGGTACCCCAAAGGCATACGTCACGAGTTTCCAATCATATTTTCCAAACTGCAGATTTTTTCCTAAATAAATTAAGCTGAACGCCGAGAATGAAACAATGTTAACCATCAACATCTGTGCGGAAATGAACACACCGATCCAGAATGCATATGCCACACAAAGTGCCTTAGGACGAGGGTGTTCCTTGGTGGTGATGATTTGCAAATGATCTGCAAAGTGCACAATGTTGAACAAGCCGTCACAGAGAGCCATGTAAACTACGAATCTCTCCACGTTACTCTTGGAAAAGAAGGCTTTTTGTGATTTCCTGAACGAGAATATAAGTACAAGACTAGCAGCCATGAAACTGACCGATATGCAAGACAATGCGGTGATGTGAAGAGGTAGAAAGGTTCCTGTATCCAGTCCCCAGACTGGTTCATCATACCCATCTTCAGGCGGAGACTCACCGGAAATAATTCCTGATATATTAAACGGAGAAATTGATACAATGCTAGTATTAGGGAAATCTGAAGAATTCATTAATGGCTTCTGTGTCCATATAAGTGGCATTGGTGTTTCCATTGTTTTGGTGTGATCTTTTCTGTTCAAGGATTCCAATGAAACTCTAGTTATTTTCCTTCTGCCACTCTTTTAAACATTGCAGACCTCATTTAAGTTCATTTTCAGGTGATAATTGATGTATCCTGTTTAAGTTGGAATTCACCTGAGAAATTACAAGGGATTTATCCGAATTACTGAATGACAAATGTTCCGGTTTGAGTTATTTGCTTAGTATCCAATAGCAAACAAATCAAATTATTAAACTAGAATTGATAATAAGAAAACGTGACGTCGCTTGGGTGAAAAGGTGAATAAAGGATGGTTTAAGGCTGCTATTTTCTTTTTATTAAGTATTACTGAGATATAAGTATTGTCTAAATAAAATTTGTTTGATATGGTAATTGAATGCTCACAGGATAGTATTTATATAGATTATGAATTATCAGACGTCATGATTGTAAATAATAATCAATAACATTCATGGTTGTTGTTGCGCTGTTGTTTAATATCCCACTCAAGAATATTTCACTCATATGGAGACGTCACCATGTGTCAGTGAAGGGACAAATTTTGCCCGTGCTCGACACTGCTGACCGTAGAGCAGGGAGGGTTGTTCAACGTGCCAACACCTACTGTGACACGGGACCTCGGTTTTTACTGTCTGATCCGAAAGACAGGGACGGCCAACCGCGGAGTGGCGCTGCAGGAATCGAACCCCGGACTCTTCGATTCGAAGTCGAGCACGCCAGCCACTTGGCCACGGAGTTGATACAGTTGGCATGTGCTTGGCACTTACGGTCATTGAGCAGTTAGGATGATCTAACCTGACACGGGATATTGGCTTCGAGATTCTTATCCGAAGGAAAAGTCAGGAGTTTCGAACCAACGACCGCATGATTAGAAGACTAACCAGGGGCCGCGAAGGTTTTCTACTAGTTTTGAGACAAGGGATGAAACAAGAAACACTTCCACCTGGTCCCATTTCAAAATTGTCATAGATTTGATGATTATTCACCGGATTTGACTATTGTTCATTTTTTGCTGACTTTTCCTTTTATTGATCAATTTATTCAGCTTGGTCTAGTTGTTAGCGTGTTCGACTTCGAATCGAGATTTCCGGGGCTCGAGCTAAAGCCACGGTACGGTTGACCATCCCTGACTTTCGGATGAGACAATAAAAACCGAGATCCTGTGTCATCGTAGATCTTGGCACGTTTAAGAATCCTCCCTGCTTGACGGCTTTAAGTGCCGATCATAGGCAAATTTGTCCTTCACCGGCACAGGGGGAAGCTAAATACAACAACAACTTAGCATACATGTATATGCTTATCATCAGATTTCTCATGACATACTTCTTTTATTTGAATTTGTCCCTGGACTGACGGCGATCAACGATCGACTCTTGCTCCGCCAAGAGACCTGATATCACTTCTAGATTTTCAAAGGTCGGTATTTATTTATCGGTTGCGGACATTTATAGTTCTTTATATGTGCTCTTTTCTTTCAGTGATTAAAACAACGAGCATTGAATTGAGATATATATTTTGGAAAATATGAGCACCAGTCTTGCATTACCTGAGTTTTGATAATCTATTTTTGATGGACCGCTTGTCCATCTGTTAATGGCATTGGTTTAGACTGTTCACCTATCTTTAAGAACTTACAAATCCCCCATGAGATGGCAGCAGGTTAACGGATGGAGTCAGCGTCCCCTGTTACCATCCGATACCCGTTGTAAGTGTTCGACGAAAAACTCACGAGGCAAAATGTCAATATTGGTAGGGAAATGCTATGTGCTTTTGATGTGACCACCAATAAGTAGTCACTGCAAATGGTCGCTCTCTGAAGAATATTACTGTAAATCCAGAAATTTTCGCGGAACTTTATTTTGGCGAATAAGTAGTAATGTAACTTTTTGCGACACTATTTTTTCACGAAAATGAATGTTTACTAAATCGTTTATGCTTAATGGCGCATGTTAATGTTAGGTAAGAATATTTAGTGAAAACTTTATTTTCGCGATCAAGTGATCTCGCGTCAATACGGGAAAAATAAAATCCTCGCAAATCAAACTGGATTTACAGTAACTAATATCCTTAAATTGGAGACTTGATATTGTTTAACAAACACCCTGTATCGACCATAAAACGTTCGTAGTGGCGATTTTAAGCGTTTAACAACTTATACCTAGGCCTGTGTGAGTAGTTTATTGTCGAGTCGTCTAGTTCTTCCAATAGAACATTCATAGGAGAAGCATGCCCTGCCATAATGTACACGTTGTGAAATGAAAACGCCATAGGACGGAGAAGACGAAAAATAGCTACTGAAGAACGGACTTCTCGTGATTTTTAGATCGAAACCGTCACACTTATCATAAAGGCAGGTTGGAAATACACTGTTCTCCCCCATTAATAGCAGTAAGTAGAAGCAGACGTGCTTTTCTCTCACCCGGACAGATGACTCCACATATTTACTCTGAAATATCTCTGTCTCGCATCTGCATTCTTGTCTTAAACTCTCTGTCGTCACATACAATATACTTGACCTCCGTTTGGCATTTTTCGTCCGCTTTAATGTAGCGTTGCGCACAGGAATATCTAACTTTAAAAAATGCATAATTTGACGATGAGAGAAAAATAATCATTTGTACAGAGACAGAGAAATCTTAACCTCATGTCAAAGATTTCAACCAACCGCCTCGTCATGGACTGCAAGTCTTTGACACTCGGTTGAGATTTCTCTGTCTCATTACAAAGTGGTGATAAATTCTGTTTATCTCAATTTCAAGAGCTAAGCTTGTCGATATTTTAGATATATTGTTATATATTTTTATTCTTGTATATGAACAGAGAAAATACGAGAGAGTGAAACTGAGTCTCCATGTCTCATCAGATGGCGGTACACTAAATCCATTAATGTCAATTAGCCGAGTAAAACCAACTCTTTATCAGCACTCGGAAATGTATCAAATATATATGCAAAAGATTCTCAAACGGAACATTACACAACGACAGTTACCAGAATCATCTGCAGATATTCGGTTTTGATCACTACGAGTTGCTTCCCTTAGATCGAAAATACACGTTCCTGAAAATCGTGCAATTTAATTTTTTCAGAAGGATGGATTTTATTTCCAATTTTCCTTGTATATTTAATTTTTCCTCTCGAATTAATTGTTATTTTCTTGTTTGGATATTTTAGTTAATAGCTCTGTTTGATTTATTTTCATTATTTACCAGAATAATATATTGCACTACAAATGGTAAAGTGCAAAGTGACTATAGAACAAAATAATTTATTTGAGGAATTCAATGTCTTAATGTGGTAACCGCAGCTCTTCAAAGTGTCCAACAAGACATTACATGTACCTATCTTATCAAAGGTGGCTGGTGTCCCACTCAAAGATTTCAGACTGACATAGATAAATCACCAGTGGGAGT
>JACSZP010016439.1:5727-20841 GCA_016161895.1 Pinna nobilis | reverse complement strand
AAGGTCACTGAGGTCAGTCTCTGTAGGCGGGGGAGGATGACTAGTAGAGTTCCTGGCAGGACTACTTGTGACAGGAAATGCTGCTTGGGAAGTTGTTGTTACACTGGTATTAAGATTACTGGCAGTTGGTGTCTGCGAGCTGAAAGATACACTGGCCAAATTCTGAAAAAAAGGAAAAATTGAAACATGAAACTCATTTTGTATGCCTGCAATTTTATCATGTTTTCCCTTAAAAACAACCACGACAACTGTAGAATGAGACTTTTATCTTTACAACATAGAATGAATTAAGTATGTGACACACCTTCTTCTAACAATAAACAATCAGGCAGTTTTCATCCCTCTTTTGTGACTGGTACCAAAGTGGTAAAAAAGGAAGTGTTTTGGTAGGGAGGTTTGATGGACAAAGTGAGTAAAATAAGGCTTAGCGACTAAAGTGAAAGGGCTCCAAATACGCTGAGATGTACGTCTAGTATAATATGATAATTAGTCCAAAACTAGAATGAACTGCTTGTAGTGTTCATTGTGAGGTAAAGAAGGGGGAAAACCTGACTGCCACATCATATAAGTGCCTGAGAAACTGAATATTCTTATCATTTGGCCTCAGAATTTTTTCACTATTCTCAACTTAAGATCATTCATACTAACAACAAAGTAGGACTCAAATGTTTGAAAAATGTTGGAGATGGTGAAACCATTGCATATAAAAAGTAACAGAGAATCTCTAGGACTTGAGGATTTCTAATAGCTACTGACTTTTCTTTGTGGAGTACTAGCCAAAAGCTGAACAGCTTCATTCCACTGGGACTGCATCATGTATTGGAGTTTCATGAGGATTTCTGATCTGCAAGTATAAAGAATATATATTGCAAATGGGATGTACTACACACACATTCTTTAGAACAGAAAATGTGCACAAACAATTATTTTTTTATAAAGATGACCATGAGATTGCATTGATAAGTAACTACTCCTATTTGTCACAGTAATAATGCAGAATTGTGTGATGTTACAAAACAAACTTTAAGTCTTGTTAGTTTGCTGTATTTCCATGCTTTATTCAAATATCAATGACATTATTGCAGCTTCATGCAGGCTATGCAAATTTTGACCTCTGCTTAGGACTATTTCTTGCACAGTGTAGTATATCTAATATGCTGAACCAAATCCTGATCTTGGCACCATATAACTTACAGATTAACTTAAATCTGAGAATTTTTTCAGCCTCCCATCCAATCAGAATTCAGTATTTGTTGAAGTTGAGTAAATTCTCAGACTTAAGTCAACTTTCAAGTGTTAAGATGCCTGGTCCTGTTCCTGGTTTTAACTGCTGGTTTTTCCTACCTTAAAGAAAGGAAACAGATAATTGCACAGGCTTGACTTAAACCCTCAACAATACTGCCACAATGTTGTAGAGTCATGACCAACGTTTTGGTGATACATTGTAATAGATCTAGTTTGCATATATGTGCCTACAATATTTCATCAGTTATGTTACCTTTGTGATTCAAGTTTCTGTCTTGTTTGTTGCAAGGTTGAAATTTCACTTCTCTGTTCTTGTAATCTGTAATAAGAATATAAAGGATGTTATTGGTTAGTTGACATTCATATCATTTACATGGTTGAGTGCATACTAAAATACTCTCCAGCCTCAACCTTTCAACCTCAAGTATCAGTATGGGATGCTCTTTGCTGTTGTCTTAGACCAGTCCATTAAGACTACTAAATCAAAATTGCCAATCTATAGACAAGAATTATCTGCAACCTAAGAAAACAAATAAACAAAAACTGTAAAAAATGGTTTGGCTGGATTGCAAAGTATTTATTGGTAAATGGGTCCAGACCTACACTTATAAGTTTTTTATTGAACTACAATATTTTTCAGGTTAGAAAAATAGGTCAAAGTCCAAGGTCGCAAGTCTTGGTATAGAAGTTATGGTTACTAACAACCTACAGGTAAAGTATAATGATTCCCTTCATTCTAGTTGCTAAAATATAACTTCAACCAGAATCATTAATCAAAATGTTAAAAGGCATCATCAATTCAGAATTACTTTTCAATCCAGTTAAAAATGTTGACAGACTTCATCAATATATTCCCTACAATTACTTATGTTTTAATAACAAACCAGGCAACACATATTTCTCTTTGTGGTATCAGTGTTTAAAGGTTACCATTAGTTACTAACTTTTGTTCATACTCCAGAGTCAGTTTTCTAAACTCCTCTTCCCTATTTTTCAAATCATCATGAAACTTCGCCATGCTCTTTTCAATATCCCGAGTATGTCTTTGGTTGAGATCTTTAATTTGTTTGTGGTGGTTTTCTCGCATCTCATTCTCGGTTTCCTCCATTCTCTTATGAACATCTGCAATCTGTTCTGTGATCTGGAAACAATTCATGCAGAAGATATATATAGATGAGAGTGCATATATTTAAAAACAGTACCTGTACTTTCACACACACCCCCAAGAAGAAAGGGGCAAAAATCAAATTGATTTAGCAGTAGAAATAGTACTTCAAAGGTCTTTATTACAAATGCACTAATACCTGATACCACATAGCATTCTTTCTGAGTTTTTCATTGCTTTTCAGAAGAACTATGTCAGAAAGGCCATACAATAATGCACACACATTTGAAACTTTGCTTTTTTGAAATGCATTCCTAAATTTGATTTGCTTACATATATAAACAAGATCAGATTAAAGTGAAATGTCAAAAAAATAGAGCAACAGTGATTGCAGTCTCAGTAATTCCACAGATCCAGAAAAATGTACATAGATAAATCCACAAACCTCTTTTTCCATCTGTGAATGTAGCTCAGCTTCCAGGGTTCTCTGTGAACCCTCAAATTTGGCCTCCATTATACTCATCTCCACCTTTAGACTCTCCTGAAATCATAATTCAAATTTACAAGCCTCTTATACATACACCACATGAGAAGTTTATTAGGAAAGTTCTTAATATCTTGGAAAACATATAATCCTACCAGTTAACTAACATTTTCTGTGTCTTTATTACAACTGGTATCTTCAAATAATCTTTTTGCGTTAATTCAAAACTAAGTTCTTGCCATTTGGAACACATAAGAAACAGCTTCAATAAAGTAAAGCTTTAACGTACGCAGATACCTTGCTAAAAAGGTATATATACTCAATTCTCCAACAAGAAATATGCAAAAAAGTTAATGAATTTAGCATCATCCTACACTAACAATACCATAACTACAAGGCAATCTAATAATCCTGCACAATTGAATCTTCTTGCAACCACCATGGGTTTAATTCTTTATGAAGTCTTATCTGCCTATGAATATAGTGGGACCAGACCATTTGTATGAAAAGAGCAATTTCAAACGAAAAAAATCAATATGATAAACATTTGTAAGAAAGGTGTTTGCAAAAAAAAGCCCATCCTTATCTTGCAAGATCACTGTAAGAGAGGTCTGTAAAACGAGATTCTGCTGTGCCATGGTGACTAACTGATCTCTAATCAAACTCTAATCTGCTTAGAATTACTATGGATATCATAGTAAGTCTAAATTCCATTTCTTACTTTCTCTCTGACAGCAGCATCAATTTCCATCTCGAGTCGCCTGACCTCCGTCTGAGCAGCATACAACTTTTCTTCCATCTCTTTACTCAGCTTCAGTGATTCTTCGCATTTTTCCTGAAGCCATAAATAATCATAATATAGTGCTTGTTCACAGCAGTTATATCCTAATGTATGCAATTCCCAACCTTAAAACAGAATTTCATACTTATACTGGGTATGGGACCTCTTGGTTTGTTTTGGAGACGAGAACCATGTAACATAGTTGTTGATGTGGTTGTTAAACGTCATGCTAATGAGTCTTTTGCTTATATGAGTAAATCACAGAATGCCAATTATGGCCTTTACATTTTGGCCTGAGCTTGGTACTCTGGGCCACTGAGTACCGAGGACTTATTTTTGTGCTGACATCCGCTACAATGTACAACCTTCATTTATAAGGTCCCATCTAAATGACCTATAATTTTTTGTCAAATACACAACAGTTGTTACCATTGATAATGAGTTAGATTTGTCACTACCAAGAATACAACTTGGGACATTTGACACATAAGGTTAGCACTGTTATAACTAGGGAGTCAAGGGGTAGGAGACATATAACAAGAGCTGACTTATACACATACCTTTTCTTGCTGAACAATCTTCTTGTTATTGTTGCCCACTTCCTCAATTCTCTGTAATAGCTCTTGTTCTCTTTTGAACCAATCATCTTGCTCCTGAAATTAATACACTAATTCAATCACATGTTTGTTTCAAGAATAAAATATGAAAAGATAAACTATGTCTTTATATATGATATAAACACTTTGAAGAAAGAAATCTTCACATTAATAGGGATATTTTGCATCAAATTTTGAGTAGCATATAAAGGTCATGTAATGAGATGAAACACAGTCTTTATTGTAAATGATCAACACACATATCTAAGTTTACAAAGTTTGTCACATTTGGATTGCATCAGCTTCAGTTAAGATTATTTTGTGTGAGAAAATTTGCTATTACACTTCTGGACCCAGTTGCACAATAATTTAACTCATAGTTAAATCAAACCTGACCTTACTGATGGTTAAATTTGTGGTTGTAGTAGCTCTAAAATATGATTTTTATTAGTAATTAACTAACTAAAGAATTCTGAAATAGCATTAAACAACAGAGCTAGCAAATTACAAGCTAAAATTTTAGCATGTAGTTATTGGCTAACTACACATTAATTTAACAATTGTGCAAATGGGTTCTGGTTGGCAAGTGGTATTTGTTCAATACATTTGTAGACAAGATTTTCTTTCAACTACTAAATACTGGAAACACAGAACTTACACTTCGTGATCTGTCTTGTAGTTGCTGTATCTTTTTCTCTAGATGTTCTCTGGTCTCTTTCATAGTCTCCCATTCTTGATTGATCAGCTCTGTCCTCTCCTTTTCAGCTTCTAACATTTCTTCTGCATGATTCTTTGACCTTTCAAAATCTGATAACTGAAAAAATAAATCACAAAATTATAACTTCAATTCTCTGTTACATTTTTGTTTTGCATATACAATGTACTGTGTACAGGGAAATTTTTGCCCCTGATTTATTTTTGCCTCTTTTGTACTCATCAACAGAGGTCGAATTCAAACCAGACAAATTTCAAAAAGTACATGTATCACAAGACTGGGCAAAATCTAAAACTGGGCAAAATAGTTAACAAGTCCATAAGGTCATAAATAACATGGGGCAAAAATAACCCTGTATACAGTAGGCAACTTCCAAATTAATATTGAATGTTCAAACTGAAATAATGTAAACGCAAGTCTTTAGCCAAAGCGTCTGCAACCACTTTCTGTACTGAATAAATGCACTTTTAACCTCAAATTCAAAGGCATCTAAACATCTATGTAGGCGTTTTCAATTAAGCAGCAGACAATTCAGCAGAAGTTCCTCCTATTGGAAAAAAATTAACGTACACTTAGCCATTCCTGTATCAGCTATGATACAGTAGACTCTGTCTAAACCGATTATCAGTGAAACCGGTCGAAAAAAAAACATTACTTTCCGTTGATTTCTTAATTATTTCACTGGTATTAAATTGAAAATCATTTAAACTTGAAAGATCCAGTAATTTTTTTTATAAGACTTTTATCATAAAGCATATGTAAGAAATATGCGAGAAAACTAAGAAAAATATCAACAAATTATCTTTTTATTAACACTAAGAATTGTCACATGTCACACATTTATAAACTGCGTACTCAGACGTAGCATACGAGTACATTTACCCGAATGTTTACACCATATGCATGTTAAATACCCCAGATACTAATATCGTCAATGTCTTCAGGTAAATATCCTGTGTGAGATCTCATGCACTCGATTGACTCAGTTAAACTGTAGGTCCACGTGCCTCAAAACAGGTGTGAACAAGTGATTATAAAGTGCTTTGTTTTCTCACTGCGACTGATCAAGATGATCCCGATTAGACAGATAATTTATGCATTAATTGTAAAGCAAACAACCTCAAAAACGTCAGTTTTTCAGAATAGACAGAATCCGCATTATACAGAGTTTGCATACTAATAAATAAGAAGGAAAATGCCGGGACCAAATGATTTCGCCGGTATGGACAAGAATTTAGATTCAACAAAGGCCGGTTTATACAAATTCCACTGTATATGCAGTCTGACTTTTCAGCTGTCCTATCTCCAACAATTACAACACATACCTGACTCTTCAGCTGATCTATCTCCAGAGATGCTTCATTTTTTTCCTTTCTCAGTTGTTCCAAAGCATCAGACATATCTTTCTCAAAGTTCTGAATCATCTGAAAGATGATATGAAATACAAGTTACTACAAGTTTTGCTGATTAGTTAACATTACTTACATGTTTAATTCAAATGGCATTTCATCAATAATACCAGTAGTACAGTTTTACTTGATACAACTTCCATAACATAATAGCAATACCAGAAATTGTATGTGAAGTAGTAAGTTTAATACAGTACATCAATATATTTTCTGTCAGACGTACTCTTTTCGATCTCATACATCTGATAGGAAGCAAATTATATCACTTACTATGTATAACTTGTTACACCTTCATAATGTTTAAAACATTTTACAGCACAAAAGACAATCATATCATCTGAATAAGCTGTAAGAGATTTCGTAAAACAGAGACAAGACACATGCAAGGGAGATATGAAGTTTTGTGAGTAGACTTTTTTATAAATCGCTCAGCATCAGTCATCTTCCTGCACGCTATGCCTAACTTGCTTTACATTTGTAAGTGGAATATCTATCCATTGTTCAGCATTAGTCACCTAAGCCCAGACCACACCTCACTTGCTTTACATTTGTGAGTGGACATTGTATCCATCGCTCAGCATTAGTAATCTTTGCGCACACTATACCTCACTTGCTTTACATTTGTGAGTGGAATTATTTTTCCACACTTAATTCAATCGCTGACCATACCTCATTCTGCTTGACCAGCTTCTCCTCCACTTTGACTTTCTCAGTCTTCAAATGTCCAATCAGCTGTTCTTTATCTTCATCTCTCTTCTTCCAACCCTCCACAACTTTAGCAAGTTGCTAAAAACAGATACAATAATGTTTACTTATCATTAACACAGGAAATAAAATGTACCAATTTCCCAAGCAAATAAATCATAATGCTGCTAATATCATATTTTCTCTAGGCTGTATGGGTTTGTAGCAAAGGTTTTTGATAGTCAGTAGTCAAGTTATAAATCAGTATTCTTCAGTGTTGTCTCATTTGCACATACAAAACTGTAGTATGTACGGCAAACATAGAACAGAGACAGGAGATTGACCTCTTCAAGTAACACTAACACTGCATAGATGTACATGGTGTAAACTGGCTCAGGAGGCCATCTCATGTTAAAGACAATAAAAATTTAGTCTATTTGTCATTTCTGTGCACTACTTAGACACCAGAGAAGATACCACATCAATAACAAAACCAGACTGAAAAAGGTGGTCTTTGTTGGTTGTGAGGTTCATCTGTAACAACATTCCTAAGGACAATGTTGTTAAAGTTACTGAATGATAATTACAATGGTGAACCGTTATTCATCAACTTGTTTAAACCACCTGTCACTATTGCCTACCTTGTCCAACTGCTCTATCATGATATCCTTCCTTTTGTCTGTAGAAACTGCAACAGCCACTTGTTGCTGTGTCTCAAGAAGCTGTAATACAAAGGGAAATGAAACATGTTGAACAATTAGGACTAAACATGTAAAGTATAACACTGAAATACACCAATGGCATTCTAATGTTAATTGACATGTGTACACTGCATCTAGTGCTGTGTCCCATGTATGTGGATTACATTAGAGTTTATGTAACATTTACTTACAGGAAAACAACTCTATAACAAGTATTTTTATAAGATGATTAACTAATACAATATACTAAGAAATTACTATTTATGTAAGCTTATATTTAAAGACAAATTACTACCTAAAATTGGGATATTTTGGCGTTGCCAAAATTTGGCCACTTTGGTCTGAAAATGATGTGTTATTTTTTGGCCAGTTTAATTTTGGCCATATATTTCTATACCATGTTTAAACTTGGTCTACCGTCAATTTACTGTCATTTTAAAACAGTCCTGTAAAACGATAAAAACATCTGATCAATCAGAGAATTGTTGGCGGTAAGATAAGATTTTTGTAAAGTGAGTGAACTCGATTAGAAAAAGGTATAATTAGATTTAATTATGCATTGTCAATTAGGCATAGCTGCAGACCTGTCCTGTACACAATTCTTTTGTTAGAAAAGTGTACTCACAGCATGAATAGAAAATAATACACGGTACTAAAACAAACACAGATTTACCTGTATAGTAATTACATCACATTAGAGTACAGCCGATCTATAAATAACCGGAACAGTAAATGTAAAACCTAGAAAAGTTTCTGGGTTAATGTTTGAAACGGATCCAGATTTTCAGGTCGTCT
The DNA here is from genome assembly GCA_016161895.1 of Pinna nobilis. Classification (NCBI taxonomy): domain Eukaryota; kingdom Metazoa; phylum Mollusca; class Bivalvia; order Pterioida; family Pinnidae; genus Pinna; species Pinna nobilis. Next base: position 12,326 of record JACSZP010016439.1, on the reverse strand, counting down.
AGCGTGTACATATTTTGGAGTTAAATTTTGGCCATTTTTCTAGGGTGGCCAAATTAAACCATGACCAAAATATCCCAATTTACGGTAGTTCACAATATAATACATTTGATTTATATTAAGACCTGCTTTACAGAGATTGCAACTGATAAAATGACATTTTCATAATTTGTGATTAAGATACTGTACCTTCACATTCAGCCTCTGAATATACTGCTCACAATGCTGAAAAAATACAAAAGATTTGATATGTGCATGTTCTTATCTCTATGTAAGTGTAAAACCATATATAAGCAAATTTTTGCAGAAAAACTCAGCTAGTCAGTACAGATAAATTATTCAACTGGCAAATCTGTTTTTCATGGATAACTGCATGATGCTTTGACATTTACTAGAAGAAAATGATTGTTTGTAAAAATCTAGATCTAAGTCCTAAATCAAAGCTGGAGTTGGAAAGATTACATTCAAACCTCTAAGTCAGGCTAAAACCAACAATGACTAAATACACTGAATCAACAACCAATACTTTGTGATGTGATTAATGTTGGAGTGAATATTTAAGAAAGTACAAATGTAACTATATTCCAAATTGTGAAAATTTTCCTTTCTTTAATTCATATTTTGATTGAACAAATTAAACTTAAGCAAAAGTGAGCCGCATTCTAAGACACTATGCCTCCGAGAATTTCTCAAATTCTGGGAACATATTAATGTGTGATCTCAAATGTACTAATAAAGAGTGACTGCCATAAAGTTTCAAGAGATTTTTTCAAGAAACCTGATAGTTCTAGCCTCTGCCCTAAATTGGTCAGTCATATGATGTTAAATTCATACCACAGAGGAATGATAAGTAGTACAAATTCATTTTATTTTTGGAACAATGAAATGAAGACCTAGTGCTAGAGAACTAGTGAAACCAATAGGAATAATAATCAATACTAGGCAAAGAATGGGGTAAGTTAGATTCTGTTACTATACCTACCTTTCTTCTGTATCGCTCCTTCTCTAATACCTCACGGAGTCTTTGATTTTCGGCATGTAGAGATGCATCTCCTCGAGTTGTAGTAGATGACTCTGTCCACATGTGAGATGTAAAGCTTGGAAAGTTCTCTAGTAGATCAGAGACATCATCTGGATTACTGCCGCTGAAATAAATGAAACAATGAGAGATGATGACAAGACTCAACAGACAATAAAGTAGCTGGATTTAATGTAAGTAGATATCAAGTTCAAAAGTTATTTTTTTCCTTTAATATCAATAAATAAAAATTTTGAATAGCTTAATCTCTTAAGGGGACTCAGGGGAAAATTATCAGATATCTCGTTAGATCTATAATTATATCTACCATATCTTTAAAATATTTCAGCTCACTAACAAATTGTCATTAAAAACTTTTGTGTGTGCAATAGCAAAGGCAAATATCAACCAAACACAGGTGTATATTTAAGGAAATTAACATGTATACTTGTACCTCATCAAAGAGTAGTCCATGGGCAGCTGCACTGGATCAACAGGTGCATCCATTGGAAAACCTTGACCAACAACATCAAATTCTCTCTGATCTATGGATATAAAATACATGTAATTCGGCATAATTCATTTTGTTTCACTTGTGTGTTTATAACTAACTTGAAATATTATTTCAGCTATATATAATATCACTTTTTTGGAGTGATGTAGACTACAAAACTTTTGATTTTTGCTTACTTTGTATATGTCACAAAGAGAGGCAAATCTTTAGACTCAGAGATTCTGTTTTCAATATCTCATCAGAAGAACAGAAAACCAGTCAAGTCATCTGACAGGTTATATACTTAGGCTCTTTGACTGATTGGAATTCAAGTAGAGTTTTGACAAACTCTGGAGTAAACATACTTATATTTCAGTTACTTTTTCTAATTAATTTCAACCCCAGATACAGTGCATTTACCTCCAATTAAGACCTACTGTTTATGCACAAATTGAGTCCTACCAATGTTTATTTCACATCCTTTAAGAGTCATGGTACACATGATAAAATAAACAAACATTGCACCAGCATTCTGTATTTTTTATACTAAAGGCAGACGTTACAATATATGACACTAACATTCGTTGAGAAGACAAGTGAACTTTGGCAGTAAATTGTACAATATCCAGATGTATATATATTAACTAGCATGTTTGAAAAAAAAAGAAAGAAAAGAAAATTAGACAATTTACCGTGAAATGCATTTCCTGAGAATTTGAGCATATTTTGCAGCTGACTTCTCACTTCTTCCATTCCTTTAACATCAAGAGCAGCATCGTTTCCTTTATCCTACAAAACATACAGGAAACAAGTGTTTTACAAATTCAGTCAATGAATTATACAGTTAACCCTTTGAACTCCAAGAATGAAATGATATGCTCTTTTCCATTTTTAGACAAGTCCATTTCGTTCTGTGGTGTTGAAAGGGTTAATATGTACACATACTATTTTAAAATATGTCTCTTAACAATTATTTGGTTTTCTTCTTGACACAAGAAAGATTTAATTAAAGCAACTTATGACTAACAAATAGATATTCCCTATTCATGCTAATTAATAAGAATTATTACAACACAAACTACAAACTCCTGATGCATAAATCTGGTCAGAATCATTATGCAAGTTTTCACTGTGATAAAACAAATCCATTATAGAATGACATGCCGTATTATCTATATAAAACATACCTGATTACCAGTACAGAAAATGAAAACTAAAATAATTTTTCTTTTGATTGACATTTCTAAAAGGTGTACATGTACAGGTTAGTATACAGGTAAATTGCACATCAAAAGGGATTATACGTAATATTATTTCCTTATTACCTCTCGACTTTGTCCATAATGCTGAACTTGTGTCACTAAGTTAGTCGCTGGATGTACAGGTGATAACTCTTGCTGTTTGCCTGCAGTAGGCACACCTGTCAAATTTTTAGGAGCATCTTGCACATATGGTTTATTTCTAGCACTCTCCATCCCTTTTCTGTTGTCTTCTCGACTCATTCCAGGTTTTGCTTGCTTGTCATTAGCTACCATCATATTTCTTTTAGACATTAATCTAGCCTCAATATGACTTGGAATAGGTCCACTCCTTCTATCATATTCATATTGTTGACCTTCATTTACCCTCTGACCTCTGCTTACATTTCTCTGACCTTGACTGGGGTCCGTCTTTTGTAACCTAGGTTCTACATGACTCTGTTTAGCATCAGAACCTTTTGTTTTTGGCCGTGGTAACTGAGATTCCTTTTTTGCCAAACCACTTGCCTGACTTGGAACTTTTGGTTGGTAACTATTAATATCATTTTTCACAGAAGAAACAAATGGTTTTCTGTCATAAGCCGCTTTACTTGTGCCTTTGGGGTCCCTGTTGTGACCCTTATTCTGTTTTGAATCCTCATTACAAGGAATTTCCCATGCTGCATTTGGTGAGATGTGATCATTTACCATCCTGCCTTGTTGGTTACCATAGTTTCCAGTCTGTGCTTGATCACTGATGCCATTATCTTTGTTCATATTCCTTTCCCCTTGACTTCCCCTCCTTGCACTCAATGCATAACTTGAATCATCAGGTACAGCATGAGGAATGGACACAAAAACTTCTCTTTTGTCATTTCGATACTCATCTAAGCCTGCAGCTTTATGACTAGGCGACATAACAGAGTGGGGTAAATTCTCTCTAGCAGCTGGTGACAAGTAGTTATGCATGGGTTCCCCATTATCATCCTGATAACTGGTCCTTGATGGAGATCCACTCATCCCACTATTATCAAGTATCTTACTTCTGTTTGGTGAGGATTTTGCTAAATTTGGTTCTTGATATGCATCTTCATCATCATCTACTACATCTTTGTTCTGTCTCTGAGAGAGATGTCCTGCCATTAGATATTTTTGAAATTCAGATCTTGATATATCAGTTTCATCTAAAGCTACTTGACTCTGGTCATTTACACCTCTGACTGGTGAAAAAATCACCCTACTATCCAACTCTTCTTCACTTTCACTACTTTGCAATGGTGATGATTTTAATTCGAAGAAACCAGCAGCTGGTGAGTTTTCCCTGGACTCTTGGCCTGTATCCTGGGACCCATAAACCTCCTGCCTGTGTTCTGACATGAATGAGGCATTCCTCCCATCATTTACAAGGGGTAGGTCAGGTCGGTTTTGCTCCTCTTGATTCAAAAGAAATTCTTCAGTTCTTGTAGTTTCATCAAGAGAAGAGAAATTGAGCTGTCTAACAGGCATAAAAATGACAGATTCATTATCTACAGCATGTGGAAGAAATCCACTGCTCTGATTAAATGCAGGGCTTCCATCAGGCCCAGATCTTTTATGAACATTTACTGGAGAGCCAGCATTTATATTCTGTTGACGGTTATTTATTGACCTCCGTGTAAAATCATTTTCTGTTCTTTCCATATCCGGATTAGTGCTGGGTGCTGATATAATAGTTTCTGTTTGTAAGCGATACTGCTGAGTTTGGTGTTGATGCGGATTTCCAAGAGAATTAATTAGCTGATTCGTTGCCTCAAGGTCAGTGTGTCTGTTGATGGTGATCACACATTCTGTTTTACCATTTCCTTCATCTAAACTATCATCAAATTCTTCCATAACGTGTGGCAAGTATTCATCAAAATCATTCAACCACTTCAGGAATATAAACCTTTCTGCTTATAGATACTTTAAGTGTATGACAACCATCTGAAAAAGAAAAAAGAAGGTTTTAAAAGTACTTGTAAGAACAATAAAATAAAAGTTGTGATCAACATGGGAGTGATTAGGTAATGAGTGGAGCTCGGGTATGATATTTGTATATACATACCAAAATCAAGCATTTACCATAAACACATTAAAATACATTCTGAATCAATGTGAAAAAAAACCCCAAAATTTCCTAGGAGCTACAGGTAGGTTGTTTACAACAGGATTCACATACCCACAGACCAATTTTATTTTTCACCGGCACATATACTACATGTAACTNNAGCCTTCTATTCTATCATTGAAATCAGTCTGCCAAACCCTTTTCTTTCCCACTTCATGTGCAGACCTGTTGTTAGTATGTATACTCTTCGCAGTATTTTTTTTCTCAGGAGATGGTGCAAAAGGAAAGGAATTTCTTTTCATCTGCAAGTCATCCACAAATCACAAGTGGCTTGAAAGCAGCTGAGCATAGGCAGTGTTGAATTTATCCCATTGGAGCACTTCCAAAATAAATGTGTTCAAACAGATAAAACCATTTCACAAGCATTAATGTTCTAGAGCGAAGCAAACTTATTTGTAGATATTCCATATACTTTGTATAAAATCATGTTGGTTTCTCACACAAGAAGTGACTTCATGTCTGAAATCTACATAAGCGATATTATGTCATTTCGAAATTATGACATAAGACACCTGCGAGCTGCTCTCCAATATTCAGTGTCAATGTTCAAATGATACATGCACTACATTTGGCACAGGCATGACTGCCATCATGCCATTCAATGATTCATGTGCATTCAGTTACTAAAACTGTGTGTAATTTTTTTTGGTGAAAATTTCCATTTTATGAGATGTGGATATCAACAAATATGTCAAATTATTACACAGACTGACACATGGCACTGATACAGCCACAGATAGGTAAACATGTTGAATAAACAGAAGCACAATATTCACAATCAAAATTGACAAGTCAAATGTCAACAAAACTTAAAAATAAAATTACAAGTTAAACTGTTTATGACATTCAATAACATTTACCAATAACTTAGGCATATTTTCTGCTAGAGTCATTTAAATGGGATAATAAAAATGTGAAACACATTTATCTTTTAGTAATTCCTTACCTAGATTCTGCCTTTATCATATATACAACACAGATAACTGAGCTACGCTGAAACTTGTTCAAAACATACCGCAACGGAGTAAACATGCGTATAACGCAGTTAAGTTGTAAACTTCCGGCTTATGATATTCATGCGCTAAATGTAACTGAGATTTATGAGCGTATGATTTTCTCCTGAAAGTATTAAAATTAAATTCGATATACATGAAAAATAATTTTTCTATATTTTTATGCAATATTATGGCCAAAAGCAATATTTGCATAGAATGAAAGACCTACATTTAGCGCGGTGTAATTTCTGTTTGTATGTTGCTCGGCACTTCCGGTAGGTGTAGAAATTAAAATGACCATCTACACCTTTTATATGTTTGATAGAAGCGGGACTTGTCTGCATTACACAGAATGGAATAGAAAGAAAACCGCAAATATGAGTAAAGATGAGGTAAATTTTCAATAAGTCTGTAAATGCCATAAGTGACATACACAAATGAAACAGTATTCAGTAATCCTGTGACAATGTACATGAATTATCATTTTAGTTTTACTTTTACTGTTTTAGTTTTTTACTGTAGTACGCCAGTACCGTCTACTGAGGATTCCGGGTTGTTTTGCCCCCTATTCGTGTTCAATATCTGTATGAGTTACACTGCCATATCCCGAGGTAGGCAGTTTTGCAGTGACACCCACTTAGTGGTTTCGTACTGATACGTGTTCGCCATAGGTGGTTTCGCCCCGATTTTTAAAGCTGTCCGATTTTGTTGA
>JACSZP010016436.1:0-12910 GCA_016161895.1 Pinna nobilis | reverse complement strand
GTGGCGCTTTGGGAATCGAACCCCGGACCCCTCGGCTCGAAGTCGAACATGCTAACCACTCGGATACGGAGGCCCCTCTTCTGCATGTAAAATGAACAACAAAACTGAAAGTGTGGTTGTCAGCCATCAGTGCTAGAGAAAGAGAGGTAAAATTTCTGAAGTACAGTGTCTCTCCAATGACTTATGTCAAGGACTACTGAATCTAAACTAACAATGTGCATGTACAGGTACATGTATTATGTTCTAAGTTGGATCAATGACAGGAAGTTCGACTCAAGGTCATTTGTTTATAGAAGCTTAAGAAAATCATAAAGCATGATTTCTTAACATATCACCAAGGTTTTTCTGTCTAAAAAAAAAATCTTCTGTTCCAGTTATTCACCTGTCCTATTTGCAGATGTATCTATAAGACAATAGATACTTGGTAATAAAACTGATATATCTGAATTTCCATTTCAGGCCAACCCACTTTGTTTTTAAAAGTATGTTATATGTAGGAGAACCCATTGCTGTACATGTACATGTATGCAGTACACAGAAGCACAACATATGACATCACCCCATCAGACAGCTCCAGATCTTGATGTAATTTTGACAAGTTGTTTTTCTCATGGTCCACAAGTATGTTAGATTCACTAAGAAGATACTGAGCTACTTTTTTCAGGGATTCATCATCCACGTCTGGTTGCTTTGAGCTTCTACAGGAAGTGGCTGCAGACTTGCTTTCCCTGAAGGACTCCTCAGAGTTCCAGTACTGAAGCATTGGGTATGGCTTTTCCACTTTCAGATTATCTTTGATCCCTGATTGATCGTTTGGATAATTTTTCACAGAGTACAGAGTTTGGTCAGTTGAGCTATCACAGGTAGATGCACTTTTGGCCTTTTGCATTTTCCCCCTAGTATTCATCAGATAGCCAGCATACTTCTGCCTCAGATTCTTCATTTGCTTAGCTTTTCCCTCTGCACATGACCTTGACCTTGAGGGCTCATATTTATTCTCCTTTCCACCTTGACCTTGAGTATCTGCTGACTTCTTACGTTCCTCTTGCTTTGTCTCCTTACCAGAGTTAGCATCAGATGTGGTAAGCATTCCTTTACTGTCCTTGTTGATGATTGGGAAGTCCACTTTGGGCTGTACAATTTTTGCCTTTGTGGGAGTTTCACAGAAAGTTCTTGGTGAAGTAACAGACAAAACAGTGATCTTTTCTTTGAAGGGAGTGTGAAATGTGAATTCTTTTTTGAACTTGTGTCTAGTTGGAGGAGGAGGAGTAGAAATTGCAGGACACCAGTTAACTCCCTTTGTATTTAGCACAGTTATAGAATTTTCCAGCATTTGATCATTAGGGAAGACATGATATGCACAAGAAGGTTCTAGTGATGATGAGTCACCTTTGACCCTTACTTCAGCACCTAGACAAGTGGTTGATAACCTGCTCATGCTTATAGCATCACTGTCGTCAGAGTGATTACCTATGACCTCCTCTCCCTCCTCGGACACAGAAGTTCCGGCATCCACTATCCTGGTCTCCATATCCGACATTTGTATGTATTGTACTTTCCCATTCTCAGACAGCTGTTGGAGCAAAAGCAAAGAAGCAAAGCCACATGGAATAAGAGCTACATAGAAAAATCTACAACAAGTATTATTGACATACAAAACGTAATTACACAAAACAGCAATGCTGCATGGTAGTGTTTATTTTATCTGACTATATAAAAAATGTAAATTTCACATACAATTCATGATATGTCTGACACTAAACAAAAATTCACAATTTTCAGCAATAATTAGAATAGCATTTGAAACTCAATTATATTACCTAATATCTTGATATGCATACCCCAGTATAACAATTTATTAAAGAGAATGTCCACCCTTGACCTTGCTGAGTTAGAGAAAAACAGGAACACGTGAGTGGTGCAGGGAGGACATCATACGGTTGGGAAGGGAGTAATGCTGGCAGTAAAATTTGATACACAACACAAACTACACAAGTGTCCTGGCAGTACTGACAGGAAGAATGATAAAAATAGGAATTACATTTAACTCCTATTCTATTGTTACTACATTCCTATTATCATAGACAAAACTTGCTGAAGTTTAGATCTTTATTTATTTTCTCTGGATTAGACATCCTGGCTGAAAAGTGATAAAAAAATTAGGAAAATGTACTATGTTTTGTATGTTCCCTAGTATGTCAAGGGGAAATATTTGGATATCTATAAAATCTATTTCTTATCTAAATTTTTCAAATATGCACATTAATACCCATGAAGTACATGTATTTATACATATGGATGGTCAACATTGCTATTAGTCAATTCATTTCGTACATTGCAACTATACAAAATACTTTCTTATTAGACAATGGATCAGTTCTTGAATCCTTAGTCCCTTAATGAAAAGCTAAATTCAGAAAATAAAAATGCTTAAATAGCAAATAACATTTAAGGGATAAGTAACAAACAATAAGTCTGTATCCTATATTATCATATTTTCCTGTACAGGAAGCATATTATCTCCCTTTGTTTGTAGCAGCACAGAGGTCCAATGTCAACCTTTGTATACACTATGTGCATGTACAAATTATGTTTTTAATGTAACCTGCCTTTGTACTTGCATTTACACAAAGAACATATACATGTATAGACTTTAGTTGTGAACAAAAGTACAAAGAGTTAGAGTCGTGATAGATTACTTCAGAAATCTATTCTTAAGAATAAACTACAACTATGAAAATGGCCTGCTATTTTTTGCATGACAAAAATAAGCCTTGTAGGAAATGCATGATGCAGCAATGTTTCATGTACACTGTACAAGTTGAATGCTTAGATCTAGCTCAAATAATGGTCAATGTAAAATCTAAACACTAACAATTCATATACCATTATACATGTAAATGCAAATAATGATCAAATGTGTTGTTGGACAAAAATGTGTGATAGTTTTGACAATATGATGTGAAGGGTGTGCAATAAGAGCATATAATGACAAGACTAGTGAACACCATATCAGTATATTATAGAATTACAATACATAACATATACACATCATTATGATATATATTAACACATGTATAAAACAATATACAGTGAATAACCATGTGACCAACACATAAACACACAAACCAGTTTTACACCTTTATTTTTGCAACAAACACATATTCTACAGGTGTAAAGGTTTTGTATCTGTTGGTGCCTAATTGATTACTATAGATCATATACATGTAAAATAATGATAAGTGATGACAATAGAAAAAAATATATCTCTTGACAAATACTCTTATTCTTACATCTACTTTTGAGGTATTCTAGAGTTACTTGTAGGCATGCTAAAATCTTTATATTGTGTCCTACATGTAATTCATCTTCATCTTTAAAAGATTCTGGTATTTAATCAAATGCTTTATGTTAAACTATCATTGTAGACTGCTTTCTTATGAATTGATTGACATTGAAATAACATCACAGCATGAAATAGTAACTAATTAGTTGTAAAGATCTACTCTGTTTACTGACTTGCTGTGTAGACACATGTCATTTTACTTTGTGTCACAACATTTATTTTGTGTACTGACTTGCTGTTCTCAAGTTTCTATACTTTTGTGTAGTCACTTGATTTAATGTACAGGGTACATGTGTGTGTGACGACAGCTACAATGTGTAGTGTCTATTTATTCTCAAGTGTCTATTTTTCATATAATCAAGTATTACAATGTATATTAAAAGTCACAACAGCTACTGTGTGTAGTGACTTGTTGTTCTCAAGTGTCTATTCTTTAACAACAGCTATGGTGTATAGTGAATTAAGTGTCTCTGTTTTGTGTAGTCACATATGTTTACATTGCGTGTCACAATAGCTATTGTGTGTAGTGACTTGTTGTTCCAAAGTGTATGTTTTAAAACAGTTTAAACTTTATTTATTTTACAATGATTGACAAACAAGTTCAGGTAACTTATATTAATGTCCCTCGATGGCTCTGTCGGTGTGCGGGGGTCCTTGCTGTGGAAGGAAACCGTAGTACCCGGAGGAAACCCACATGTCAGAGTAGGCAACCACCATACTATCTCACATACTACCTAGGCAGATCTGAGGATCAAACCCGGGTCGCATTGGTGAGAAGCAAGTGCGCTAACCACTACGCTATTCGGACACAAAATGTATGTTTTGTGTAGTCACATTGTTGTTGTTATTTAACGTCCCACTTAAGAATATTTCACTCATATGGAGACGTCACTGTGTGCCTTTGAAGGGCAACTGCAGCGTGGCACTATGCTGATTCAAACCCCAGACCCTTCAATTCGAAGTCAAGTGTATTACATGTGTAACAAAAGCTAATCTTTTCTGACTTGCTATTCTCAAATGACGTTTGTAGACACACTCTCTATTCCATGTGGTAACTTCATTTACTGTGTCACATCTACCCTGTGTAACAGTTCTAAACACACACTGTGCAAAAACATCTATACTTATTAGTTACATGTATTTCATTCAGTATTTTGTGATATGTAACTATAGCAACTCAGTACTACATAATTCTTATTTAACACTGAATCTCAAATAATCAATGATGTGTGTGAGTGTTGTGTGTGTCTATGTGACTAATATGAAGATACAAGTAAATTAGAAGCAAAATAATATGAATTACAGTCCTGTATAACAAATGCTGTACATACTGCTGGACAAATGTGACCAAAAAGCATCACAACAAAATATGAAATCCAGGTAAATCAAAACGCTATAAGGAAGGAGTTGTGCAACCATGACAACTATCCCAAACACACTAAAACTGACATTGGAACATGCAGACATTTATAGAACAGCAACATAATCATTATTTTGATTACATTGTTTGGAAGGACAACTTAAGTGAACTGGCAAGTTATGAGGAAATTCCAGAAAATGTACATTGGTTTTCTACTATGTGTAATTATGGTTCCCCTCAGTCTATAGGCTCCTACTACATTGTAATTTCAAAATTAGCCATTATCTGTAATTCATGGGTTTGAGATATGATGAGGTCATATTGTGATGTCATAATCAAATCACAAACATCTATGGGATAAAGCCCCCCCCCCCCTCTGGTGGCGATGCTGCCTTAGATAATACACAGGGAGATAACCTCACTTTTAGGAGAAAGCCAATCAGAGATACAGACTACCTTATGGAGATGGATGGTGAGGGAATTATCAAGCTCTCCATATTAAGTTAATATAACCAAAACATACAATGTCATGGATATGATTGTTGATATAAATCAACTGCTATTGTCATTTATTTCTAAAATTCTTCATATCTCACTATGAAGCAAATGCTTACATGGTACAAATATTTGACTATAGACTTACAATGTGCATAAATTCCCTGTTTTCGAGATCAGTTAAAAAATAAAAATTATCTGCCATTTCACATAGAGTTTATCACTGTTGTTACATCTAACTAATTGTTGCAAATTGATCAAAGAAATTTGTCAACTAAAGAGAAAGCTCAAAATAGTCCAAAAATTACTATTGTTAAACTTTGTGTAAATGACTTAACACCCCACAGAAATGTTGATCCTTCTGATAGTGAGCTGACAATTTGCTTTTCTTACATCTAAAAATAGTATTTCTATTTGAAAGATAAAAATCAAGAGCACTTTGGTGACACCAACAGCTTCCAAATTCCAAAAGAAATGAGAGTTACCCCTCTATGGCTAATATATGTTAATCTATGTCTGGAACAATTAGCACTATATTTATGGATGATAAAATATGTGAAAAGAATGGCATTTCAGCTGAGAAAATATAGATCTGCCTTATAAATAAGTTAGACTTTACAATACATCCAATATATGTGAATACAAATATTACTCTAATTTTTGTTGCCACGGAGATGAAGTATGGTTGTTATTGATAATCTTGTGTGAGGTGGGCAGATCTATGAATGACAATTCAATAATTCTATGATAAGGATTCGATCTGAATGTATTTATACCCTATTTTACTACATGTATTCTATCCACATACAGGATTGGAGTTGTTTATTCATTAGTTTTTTATGTGGCTTTAAGCATTCTTACGTCTCAGAAATGTTGATCTACACTATGGTCTTTATCCTCTGCAGTGAGGGATCTGCATTTTGCTATAATCACCTACTGTGACACTAGGCTACTACAGTTTATATTGTCTCATATTGTGGAAAAAAACCCAGCTATGTCCATGCTAAGACTTGAACACTTAAACTATTGGTTCAAATGCCAGCATTGCTGCCAAGATTCAGAAAAGCTGTAAACATATCATACCTGTTTGTATTACATTATATTATAACAAGGGGAGTGACAAAGGCCCAGAACAAAGGAATTAAAGCTGATTAAAGTCTAAGTCATGAATAATACAGGGTACCTTATACTATATGAATTCAAATGGTTTATCTTGACTTCCTTTCCTACCTAAAACCTACAATGTAAGGTGTATACACATGTATACATTCAAAGTGACTGCAAGAAACTTTTAACTTTGCTAGATATAGCTATGTAATGTCTAGGATAACTTCAGAGCATTATTGTGACACTATATAGTAAATTCACTTCTGTAAGATTTAGGTGTGTAATCCATTTTCTTTAGAAGTAGTTTAAGCACAACAGACGTGGCATAGTAGTTAGTACCTGTAGTTAGCATGTTCACCTTCTGATCCTGAGGTAATGGCTTCGTACCTTGTCATGCTGCGGTAAATAGCTGTCCCTCTCCTTCAGATAAGACTCTGACTATAAAAACCACAATCCCGTGTCACAGTAAGGGTAAGCAAACTAATGAACCCTCCCTGCTCTATGGCCATAAATGCCGAGCATAGGCCAAAATTATTGCCCTTGCACATGGTGACATCTCAATATAAATGAAAAATTCTTGACAAATACAACCAACAAACCACAGCACAGATTCTTAGCCAACCAAGTTATTTCAGAGCTACATGATGCTATGCATCTCATTGTAAGCATTGCTCAGCTTCCAGGTAATTGCAGGTACGGTAGACATAAAAATCCAACAAACACATAAAACCATCAAACTAAGATTATTTTGTCATAAAAACCGACACAAATGTTCAGATTTTAATTGAATCAATAATGATATCAGCCAACCGACTGTAGATATGTTTGTTTGAATGTATTGGGAGGAAACGACATCCGTTAGAGTTCTAATAAAGTGAAAGGTGTCAAAACCACTGACAACATACCTGATATAGAAATACAAGTATTTGATTTTTATTTTACTTTCTTTTTTTTATTCTCTGTGCATTGTAATTTTGCTTTTAATAAAAGAAGGGGCAATTATACCAGTAATAAAAGAAGTTCAGTTTTTTAGTAGTCAGAGATGGATAAAAGAAAACAATGTCAGCCGTCTGTGACTATAAAAACACAATTCAACGAAAGTTTAGTCTTTGATAAGAATTATGTTTTTTTCTTAGTTGGTTGTGTTATTAACAGCCCATCCAAGAATCTTTTATTTTTATGGGGATGTCATTGAATGTGCATGAAGGGCTTCAAAGTTTGTTCTATGCAAAGCATTTATGATCACTTAGAACTGAATGTTCTTTAACATGCCAACACCTACTGTGACCCAAGAAGACGGGTTTTACTGTTTCATTTGAAGTCCAGGAAAAGCCAGCCATTTTCCATTGAGCAGGCTTGAACCCAAAACCTCAAATTCTGTAGGTGGACATGGTGTCTTGGAGCCACAATATAGCTACAGTTATGGGACCTATGTTGGTAATTCACTGATTTTTTTTTGCACAAACTTATTTCGATATGGAATTAAAGTAAGTGTTAGATTGATAGTGACTGAATCTAAAGGTACCTATATAAATTAAGTATTTAAAGACCTGATTGTAATCATCACAATATAAACATACTAAAATTCAATGATTTAAAATATTTTTCATTATATTTGTTCTGCTTGTCAAGTACAGTTAGGATATTCAAGTATAAATTACATCAATACTGTAAACCAGAGCACTCCTATAAAGTGTTTTGATAGCATGGTTTGTGAAGTGCAATGAAACATCAATAAATCACTTGAAATTTACCCCCACAATAAACTACCTACAGTAATTGATTATTAGAGCTTGATTAGATTTACATTTAAAATAACACTGCAATAAACGATACTTCAACCCACCATAATGTACAGTGCACTTTAACATAATGACAGTAAATCATACTACAGAGGACCTGCAGTATAAAACCTTGATCATAGTTGGTTGTATAACTTCCCACTCAAAAACCTTCCACTCACATGGAGACATCATCGTGTGCCAGTTAAGGGTGACATATCTTGCCAATGCTTGGGACTTAAGGTAAGGCCATAGAGCAGGGAAGGTTCTTACACATGCTAAGACCTACATGTACTGTGACACAGGACCTCAGGTTTTACTGTCTCATCCAAAGGCAGGGACAGCCAGCGGTAGCTAAGCTTGGATTCAAACCCATGACCTCACAATCAAAAGGTGAACACCCTAACCATCAGGCCACAGTAGTCTCGTATAGAATCTACTCTTAATAGCTTATCAATTCTTATAAATACTGTTTCATGATTTTTGTAACAGGCATTCAGAACTAGTAATGATCTATTGGCTCAGTCTATTGCACCAGTAAATTTCTTATCTGAAATGTCCCAGTTGTCTAAAGAAATTTAGAAAAAAATCTGATCTGCATGTTATCAGCAGGTTTTACTGTACCTAAATAATCCATACCATCTTTAAAAAAGATTTTAAGAATCTTGACATAATATTTTGATGTATTTTTTTTTACTTTTATCTCATTACTGTTTACAAAGTGAAAGTATACCATGGAGTTGACATTGTTATTTGTCTCAATCTCATCCCAAGTTCATCTAATGGACCAGTGGAAGCAATCTACTGGTCAAGTTGGTCAATTTGGAAAAATAGTAAATTTGAAGCCTTAAGTACTATAAAGGTGTTCTGCATGTCCCAGTGTCTCTACCATAATTTGCCATCTACCTAAATGTGGAGGGAACAAAACTAAACTCAGGAATCATACTTGACTCTTCTGCTGTAAGTATGCAGCCGTAGCAACTGTAGCTGGTCGGAGAATTGTGCGACCCCTCATGCCCGAGGAGGAGTCCATTAATACATGTCCAAGACTACGAACTTGAAGAATGTTGCTTGTTGATGAAAATGGTCTTGAATTCCTATATTGCTACAGTGAAGGAAACAATCACATCAACTTGAATGCCGATGACAAGTTAGTAATGAGTGCAAAGGTAAAATGAACATCAGGAGGACAAAGAAATCAACAAAATTAAACAAAATCAACCCATCCCGCTTCACTACCAATGAATTCAAATCAATTATTGCAAAATAAAACCATGAAAATTTTGATTTTTAAATTTATCACATGAACAAATCAAGAAAATGCTTCAATACCCGTCCACCAAAGAGTAAAGTAAATATACATACCTGCTTATCTGTGGCCACACATGCCAAAGTGTCAAGGGTCCGAATACCATTGGAGATAGGAGTGGTAGTGGACTCATTAGGTTTTGTTTGTGTGCCTTGTCTACAAAAGAAATTGAGATCATAAAAATAACAGAAAACACTACATACAATGTAGCCATAACATACAAAACACAACACAGTTCTTGAATGGTTTTGTATTGCTAAATACCGTGGTTGACAATATTTCAGTCTTAAAGTGGCATCCGGTTTTAAGTGGGGGAGAAGAATCCCTGATTACAAATATACCAGGAAATAGCTTAAAGACACTGGATTTGTGCAAGTTGTTGTTATATTCTTGTATACCACTATATTTGGAGACACTATGGCCTAGAGGTATGTGTGTTCAACTTCTGATTGTGAAGTCCAAAATTCAAGCCCGAGCCACAATGCAGTTGGGCTGTCCGTCTCTCGGATGAGATGGTAAAAACTGAGGTCCTGTGTCACAAGTGTCGGCAAGTCAAAGAACCCTCCCTTCTCTATAGCCATAAGTCCCAAGCATAGGCAAGATTTGTCACCTTTCACCAGCACACAGTGATGTCTCCATATAATTGAAAGACTACTGAGTGGGCCATTAAACAACCATCTTATTCAAGATGTAACCATTGCGGATAAAGTGCAAGAAATTTAGTCTATGTTTGGCCATATACAAAATATGTAGCAGTGAGGGTTCTTTAGTACACAGGCACCTGCTGTGACACAGGACCTTGTCTGAAGGACAGGGAAAGGCTAACACTGTGCAGCGCAAATCAAACCCACAATTTCACAATCAGAAGATGAACAACCTCTCCACTGATCCATGGTGGCACTGCCACTACAAGTATACTGACAAATGGCCACATACACGTATGATTCACATAGCCCAAAGCTGGGTACAAGTGTTGTATACCAACATAAATATAGGACCTAATCTTGTAACAGTACATAGGCCTAGAAGCTTTTTTCTTTTTTTACTTTCATTTTTCATTTTCATTCATCTGTTATATCAGTGAAAAAGTTGAAATGAGTGAGGCTAAGCATATAAAATGATAAATGTTTTAAACTCTGACATGTATGTACATAAATATTTTTCACATTTGTCTTAAAGTGGATATGGTAAAGAGTCATAACAACCCATTGTACTTGCAAAACACTCATTTCCTTCAAATCTCATCCCCTTTCTAAAATTTGAATAATACAGAAAAAAAAGTGAAAAAAGAAAACAAGATGAGTAATACCTCAGATCACAAAACTAATAACTTTAAGTCTAAACATGGACAAAACTTTTTAAGACACCAACATGGAACACATCAAAATAAGAAACACTAATTGACCAGAAACACTTTATCAGATGTTAATAATCACACCAAATAAACCAAATCTGTGTCATAACGTCATAAAGCATAATACCATCATACCGTTACAAGTATTATATATCTAGACAACACATCAGACATAACATATGATACAGTAACTGAAGGTTTAACGTTCTGGAGTAAGCGATTGTGGCTACCATTACCTCACAATCACAAAACTGGTTTGTAAACATATGAATATTTTATTATCAAAGTAAGACTGACCACAACAAAAGGTCAAACTATGATGGTCAGTAATGGGACCTATGTTGATAATTCATTGATTTCTTGTGATTCATTTTGGGGATTTTGATAAATACAAACAGTTTTTGTTCTCTGTGTAAGTCCCACTGTACGAACACATGTACATGTGGCCTCATCATATTCTGTTGCTGATGTGTATGAGTGATAATGAAATGCATTAACCCCCTTTGACTTCCTACTGCCTCAATGACCTTGANNCCCCCCCCCCCCCCCCCTTAAAAAAAAGACTGGTGAAGTATACTACAAAATGTATACAAATGTTCATTATTATGCTGGCCATTCACTTGATATTTACTGTACTATCTAATTATCCAATGAGTTTTTCAGGCATATAGACACCAACATAATTTAGAGTGAAATGTTGATATTCTTAATGATAAGAATTGTAATATATAAGCTAACATAATTTTTGATACAGGAAGAAGATCAAAGAGAAAACTGTAACATAATACATGTACAAAGAGGATCAGAAAATGCAGTAAAAGAAATGTCAGGCTGGTGATTTCTGAATACTGTAAAGAAACAAAAGAGATGAATGTGGGGAGAAATGTGGAAAGTATTACATAGTGAGTAGACTGCAAGAAAAAAATCAAAACAAAAGACATGTGTTAAAAAGCCTCCTCCAAATGCAGAAATGTCAAACATAAGATTTGCAAGAGTTGTTTATGCGTTTGCTTATGGTCTGTGGAGTACAACTTACCGAGGCAGCCTCCATGCTCTACATTTTGTATAAAAAGGAAATCAACAAAATTTGTTATAGTCGAGATCAAAATCAGAATGTAATTCTAATATCAAACTCATACAAGCTTTGACAAAAACCTGATAGATCAACACTTAACATATATAGCAATTATAGCAGATCAGCACTTAACATTTATGGCGATCAAGAAAGATTGGTATATGTACTTAATATGGGCTGACAAACATAATAGATAAGCACTTAAATTCACATGACAGATCAGTACTTAACATTTATGGCAATCAAGAAAGATCAGTACTTGACATGGGCTGCCAAACACGAAACTGTAGATAAGCACTTAAATTCACATGAAAGATCAGTATACTTAGCATACATGGCAATCAAGAAAGATCCGTACTTAACATGGGCTGCCAAACATGACAGATAAGCACTTCACATGACAGATCAGAACTAAGCATACATGGAAATCAAGAAAGATTGGCACTTAACATGGGCCCCTAAAGATGATCATCATGATAGTTTTAAGTGCTTAGCATGACAAATTAGCACTTAAAATGATAATTTAAAGTTTGAAAGTACCAGCAAAATACATAACAGATCAGAAATTAACATAGTAAGATTGAAGACATAGCAGATCAGCACTTTACTATATGGGCAGCAAGAAATGGCACATCAGGCACTTAAAATGACAGGTCAGCACTTAACATAGCCAGCAAAACATGGAAGATCAACACTGAACATAACTAGCAAAACATGACAATTCAGCACATGGGATGTTGTACTTTAGATGACAATGCAGCACATGGCATGTTGCACTTAACCTGACAGATCAGCACTTGACATACTAGACTTAATATGACAGATAAGCATTTAACATGGGATGCAAAATATGAGATCAGCACTTATAACATACATGTATGGACAGAAAACATAACAGATCAGCAAATTACATGTAAACCAAGACATGACAGCAAAGCACTTCACATGCTACTGAATATACAATGTAGGACCTTGAACCATAATGAGTCAAATACAGTCTAACCTGCCTTATCTAATCTAAATGTATGCTTCATAAAGTGTTTTTCCTACATAAATTACCTGTCATATGTGACAATATTTACA
>JACSZP010016435.1:0-11062 GCA_016161895.1 Pinna nobilis | reverse complement strand
GCGAGAAAACATTACGAACATCAATCCACAAGAAAATATATACATGTATAACTTAAAATAGGGTAACATGAACCCCACCAAATCGGGAATGAGTTTAGGTGCTCCGGGAGGGTAAGCAACTCCTACTCTATGCATGACACACTTTGTGTCACCCATGTATTTTTTACATCAGGAAATAAGTCTCATCCAGTGGGGTCGTAAACGAGATAAGGACAGAGTTGGATGTAGAAGAAGCGGGATATATCCCTCATCATCTATTTTATCGATATACCATAACGATCAACTAAGCCTTCGAAATAATGACTTGAATTTAACCATTTGGTATCCTTGGTTATGTTACCTCTTTGTCAGCAGCAAACCTCTATTAAGGAAATCCTGTGAATTTGAATCATACCCGGGTAATACCATCGACCCTTCGTTAAAACAAACATTGTGTCTACCTCTTAACTTACCTGTTCCTTGAAAATGATTTTCTTTGTTACTTACATCTCCAATAAATAGGGAGGATTGATAATCTGAAATGGAAAAAATTATGGCAATGGTATGGCATGGTATTGTTGTTTAACGTCTGACTCAAGAATCTTTCACTTATATGGAGACATCACCGTGTGCTGGTGAAGGACTACAAATGTTTGCCTATGCTCGGCACTGCTGGCCGTAGAGCAGGGAGAGTTCTTTAACGTGGCAACACCTACTGTGACACGGGACCTCGGATTTTACTGTCTTATCCGAAAGACAGGGACGGCAAACCGCGGAGTGGCGCTACACAGCTCGAACCCAGATCATTCGATTCGCAGTCGAACACGCCAACCACTCGGCCACGGAGGCCCGCAAAAATGAACAATTGCCACTTATTATTATTAATACATATATGTATTGAATTTCTGATCTTTATTTTCAATATGACACGTTGTGAAAATTACCGTTGTATCAGTATAGCTTGAAGGGATTTGCTTTTTGTGATATGAATTTACAGAATTATTAGCAAGAGTACATTATTGTCATAACCCCCCTCAAGACCAATGTTTTATTCTGAAGGAACAACATCGTACTACAAGTACATTTCACGTGTAATGTACTTTACAAAAGCTGCTTTGCCTTTTGGTTACGATGCAATTTTACCCAAGAGAATCCGGAATGATTTATTTTAATAAAGATATGTTACTTTAAAATTAGATTAAGTTCTAATTGACAGATGGTGAAATTTCATCACTTATGATCATTTTATTGTTTAATCAGGTAAATTATAATTATACCTCAATGCTATTTTGTAATTATTAATGACAATATCAATGATGAAGCAACAAAAGGACGTTTTTCAGCATGGGAGATAACTGTGTTCTTCAATTTGAGGCATTACCCGACGAAGGTAAGAAAAAACTTGGAAGAGATCCGTCCATGCTCCGTTGCAACGTATCCGCCTTCAGATCTTGAGGTCGAGGGTTCGAATCCTCTCAGCCTTCACCATTTGTTATTTTTTCCTCCGAGACAGTATCAGGGGAGAAGCTCTGTCACAGAGGGTGTCGATACGTTTAGGAACCCTCAAAGTTCACGGGCCGTAAGTGATAACCATAAGCCAAAATTTGTCGCCCTCAATCAGCATTGGTAGCTTCTCCATCTAAGTGAAAAATTCTTGACCGGAACGTTAAACAACAGTATAAACAACAAACCATGTACCGTACAATTCCGTAAAACAGATTTTACAAATCGATAAAAATGAAACACAGGTATACTCGGATGGCCTCGGGCACAATCTTGTACTTAACCTATTACTATCTATGAACCTGAGGTATTACACCTGTTTTTATGTCTTTAATTCAATAAAGATCATACAATTCTTGTTTTACAGTTCAGCCGTCGATGCTTCCGTATTTTAAACATATTCCTTTGCAACATGAATCTTCAACCCAGCGGGTCAACCCTGAAACGATAATGCATCTAAAGAAATTGCTGTACACCGACTAATATTTCATTGATTTGATATACCCATTATTCTCCCCCTCAAATGGCCATTAAAATTTTTTATAGGTCTTACAAAAGCGTATGTTGGTGTTCCATTGAAAGGCGGGCTGTTTGATCAATTTGGATATATCTTTTGCATCGGCCATTTAAGAAGAACATTAGTGCTTCGCCGGGGACGCCCGATCGTATGCTGATCTGGGTGGTTAATGCGTTTTGCTCGGATTGAGAAATGACTTTTCACAAGTAGTTGTCAAGTAAAAGATTGCTTAGTGAAGAAAGAAAATATTTAGCCCGTTAAAGCAGTCCGAGATAATTAATGGATTTCTAACACAGATTAAAATGTTTTGGTATTCATCCTTCCGCTAAAATGTTACGTCCTTGGTGCAAAACAAAATATTTGTGGTTAAAAAAGAAATTAGAAAATTATTGTAATGTCGACGTAAAACCAGTGTTAAGCGATATATTTTAAGTAAACAAGTTCACGTGTTTATTATTTCATTTAGAAAAATGAACCGGTTGACACATATAATCACATTAAGCATTAAAAAGTTAATGTGAGTTTAATTCATCATACCATCCCCCTTATGTAGCTGAAAACAAATATTGACTTGGTGCTTCAGATAATGCAAGATCATCAAGTTCATGATCACCATTATTATTTGTTCGAACAATACTTGCTTTAATTAGAGAGATCTTACCCTCTTTTAGATAAACACCATTTGTCATAGATGCCGTATTGTTGATTTCGTCACTATTTCAGTCATATTAATTCGGAAATGTTGGATTCCTATTTTTTCATTCTTTTCTTTATTAGCAGCGAAAGATTGCTAGTCTGTCAAGTTGATCCGTACTACGATGCTAATGCTGTTGTTGTTGTTGTTTTGATATAATTGTTTGATATGACTTGTGAAAATCTGTAACTTTAATGAAGATATTACCGAATGCCGGCAAATTAAAGGGCAACAAAATTGGCCTTTACTCGGCACTTACCATCATTAAGCATTTTGGGTCCTGATATCTTCTGTGACATGGGATCTCGGTTTTAACTGTCTTGTTAGAAGGAAGCCACCTCCGCTTAGCGGACTCGAACCCACGACCTTCCGACTAGAAAGCAAACACGCTATCCATGGAGGCACGGAGGCTCTCTGATCTACAATGTGTGCTACGGAGTTACTCAAATACACTGAAATATCTTTAATGTGCCAATGTATTTGATATTACGGTACCAAGTTTCCCCGTTGTCTCATCTGAAAGACGGGGGAAAAAATAATAAAAACGTCGTTAATGAAAACCGAACCCGCGTTCTAATAGTCCAGCATCGAGCATCTAACCGTGGATATCTTCAAATGATATCACTATTATGAACGCACGCTGTAAAATTATATGCATAGCATGTAAGTGCATTTAGATCACCTTTCTCTTGTGATCCACGTGTGATGGAAAGGTCAAAGGTTATGATCAATATATCAGAACTGACGCTTTCTTATCAATCCAGTATATACCCGGCCGGCAAACCACCAAACCCGTGAAATCATTAAACGGATTACTCTAGTACGTTTAAGGTTCATGTCAATTGACATGTTGACTAGCATCCGGTGGCTACCCTTCAAAGGGGAACTATTTCCTGGACACCTGATCTCACCTCTGAATATTTTGGCTTTTTGCCAAGAATTCACAGAATTCGTACATTACTTTCGAAATCTGTTAATATCAGAGAATGGAAAACACAAATTTAAATATATAAAAGACAAATAAACAAATTAAATAGCTATTCGATTTGATCTTTCAATGAGTTTGACTTAGATCTTTTTGGAACAACTCATGGAGGAAAACGCATGGAAGATCCGAATTAATTAGATTGCCCACCGGAAAATTATGTTACCCATTTTTAGACAGATTGAGCGGAGGTCAAACAGATGTACTTTTTTGTATCGTCACTAAGAATGTGCTAAAGTCACATGGAACTTGTTAAACAATGTGAGATTCCCCCTTTCATGGGTGTTGATTGATAATCCTGAGTGCAAGTGACTACCTTTGCCGGTCAGGGCTGGGCACCATAAAACTTCAGAATTTACTTAAGTCTGAAAATCTAGTCTCTTAGCCAATCAGAATTCAGGATGAGCTGGATTTGAAAAGCTTTTCAGACTTAAGTAAATTCAAAAGTTTTAATTTGCCCAGTCCAGATCAAGAAGTTTAATTTTACCGAACTCGTGTGGTTTTATTGGAACATTTGCGATGAGTATGGCATTGAACGCTGACTCCTTCCGGGCTCCTGGTTCCATCCCATTTTGGATTTAAAATAGTTTTCTACGTTGAGACAGTAATTATACCTCAATTTGTCATGTTTTTTACGACTAGAATTTTTCAACATCCTTGATACTGCTGCAATGCTATGTTATTAGTTTTTGTATTGTTGCACCGGGGCCTCCGTGGCCAAGTGGTTAGCGTGTTCCACTGCGAATCGAAAGATCAGGTATCGAGTCGCGTAGCGGCACTCCGCGGTTGGATGTCCCTGTCTTTCGGACGAGACAGTAAAAAATGAGGTTCCGTGTCACAGTAGGTGTTGGCACGTTAAAACACGCTTCCTGCTCTACGGCCAGCAGTGCCAAGCATAGGCAAAATTTGAAGCCCTTCACACGATGACGTCTCCATGTGAGTGAGAATTTCTTGAGTGGGACGTTAAATAACAATACCATACCATACCGTTTATAACACTGTTGACAATCTTACAGACTAACCACGGCGCCCAAACAAATGGCAAAATTACAAGATGATCATGGAAAATACTTAAAGCGCTTATATTTGCCGAAAACCCCTATTGTCTTGTACAAAATAAAACAAAACAAATAATTGTCAGTAGAATTAGTAGCCTTGGCCGTGAGATTTTTATGCTAATAACTCTGGTAAATGTAGTAAATGAGTCTGTAAGCTGCTGTGAGTTTGATCAATAGATGGAGCCTGAGATGCTTAGTGAAGTACATCAAAGCCATTTTCCATTCCGGGACTGCTTATACGTTTTTACTAGTGCTGTAAGAGAGTCTGATGTGGTTAAATTGGTAGGATAGTGCTCAGTATGTGTCTAGAACGTAAAGGTCTCGAGTCTCAGGTGTTACTAGAGTAGAAAGAGAACCGGGCACGATTAGATATGTAGAGTAGTAGATTGCTCATTGTTTCACTAGGACGTCAAGAGTTCGGGGGCCTCAGGTTTTGCTGGAATAGTACGATAGCCGGCAATGGTGAGATTTGTAGAGTGCTCACAGTAAGATTAAGAAGTCAACGGTTTATGTCTCTGCTTTTTCTGTATATGTGAGAGAGTCGGGCGATAGAGCATAAGCCTTTGAAACTCCATGTGGACGACAACTCAAATCTGAGTGGAACACGACTGATACGGCTTGTCTTTTGGACCACATAGTACAATCTATGGTCCCGTGACACAAAAGGGGTCGGACCGTTAAGGGTATCATACCGCTTGATACCACATTTGCCACGTATACGCCAAAACTTGTGGCTGGCAGTCTGTGTACTCAATGTAAGTAATTGAAAATGGAACGTCAAAAGCATCGAACAAGCATAAATTAAAGCAATTTCCCTGAAGAAAAAAAGATAGAGTAAACAACATTTTTTTCTTTATTTTAAATCTATATCAGTATGTCCCATACATAAGCATTTTAAATATTTGACAACATTATTTTGATTTGAAAATTAAAATACCGAATCGTAACTGATTAATTACAGCACCTAAATTGAGAGTGATTCTCTAGGAATGCGAAGACAGTGTGAAAATGCTGTGTGGGTACTTACGTTCGTACCTGACTATACACTAGAACATACTCATATCAATGCAATTGACTTAACTGCTTGAATAAATTTGAAGAGATTAACTCTTTTGAGCAATAAATAGAAAAAAAGAAATACAAAGTACATAAAACATGAGATCCATAACATCGCATGCACATGCATATGGCGGATTTCAATGAAGTTCTATTTTTCACTTTGATTTGAAATCAAAGGAAAATCAAAGGATTAGAATTCAGTGGGTTGGTCTTCTTGTTTTTTTTTTTAGTATTTTTTGTTTTTGTTTTTTTTTAGTTTGGTCAACCTCAGATGATGACAGATTCGACCATGTAAAATGCAGAGCGAGTCACTGACCCAACGCAATTGCACATAAACAGCATCGCACCTTGTCAGAATGACAATTTGCTCAAAGCGATAGCAGAACAACAACAACAACAAATATACAAGAGCCCAAAGTGTTTTATAATTCTTTTGGTTATCTCGATATGTTTGTTGCTATTACTATTTGTTTATTTTCTGTTCATATATAAATCCTAAAATCATATATTGCTTGTTATGAAATATATTTCATTTTTTTTCTTAGTTCAATTCTTTCCACCCAGGGGTAAACATTCATGCATTTATAAGTATCATAGTATTGTATACTTAAATCGCTGGTTCGATAGTTCTTCGAGTAATGCATATATGAACTATCTCACCTCCTGGCTCACAAAAGGTATTTACTTATATCTTTACAAAACAGTACAGGTCATCATTGATATATCAATAAATGAAACCTGAAAATGTATTAAAATTATTCACTTTCTAATGGAAACTGGTTTTCTACCAAAATTTGAATTTACATTCAGGAATGAAAGAAAAGACAACAACACGCACTGACAACTCCAAAATTTAATATGATATTGATTACAAAAATAGAATAATACAAAAAGTGAATCAGATATCGACAGAGTAAATGAAATTAATTGTTTGTTAATTTGCTGTTTGTCTTTAAATTCTGGTCAAAATAGTCCGAATGAATAAGCAAATTGATGATTGTTTTAGATTCTTACAGAATTTAGAATAATCATTTTTTCAGTTATCCCAAAACATTCGACATTTTGTCACCAAATAACTGGATAATTCTGTTGTCTAAGTAAATTATTTCAATTTTTGCAATTGGGTTTACATTTTGGTATAGTGATTTGCATTTGTTGTTCAATAAAAAAATTCATATTTGTTAATTATTCTCTGAATGGTTTGCATATTGCTAGTTTATTTCGGTACTATTTAAATGATGAGTTTTTTTTTTCACCAATTAGCTATGTTTTTGTAGTTTTTATATAAAAAATGAAAACAACGATTGTCTAAAATTTTATTCAATCTAAATCTGTTAGTGTATGTGTATACCAATTCATCCATGTATTTATTTACATATTTTCTTTATTAGAAAACAGTTTTGTAATCAATGGGTTAATGACTTTTATTTATTTTAATTTATACTTTTTATATTCTTTAATATCCCGAAGTTTCTTTTTTTCCGTTTCAGCTTATACAGCAATACTACTACCCTTTTCCTGAATCAGTATTCACCAAAATATTGACTTTGAATATCGACAATATATTTACAAGTATTATTTAAAGTACGTGATAATACTTATTCATTCGCATTCATTTCGTTTTATTTAAACTATGCTGACCAAATTCGTACTATTTAGCATTTCAACGGTGTGTCTATGTAGTGCCAACACGCACTTTTGTGGACGCCCCTTTGTAGCGAAATAAAGAAGATCGCGTCGACTCAATAACTAATTTATCTTGTCCAAACACGAAATAAATGCCATGCGATACTGTTGACCGGGAGTTATTTAAGACCTACCAGCGCGCAATAATTTTCAGGGGCACAAATAATTCAAACTACATTTTCGTCAGAGTAAATGCGCGAAAATGAAAGCGACTTTGATATAGATCATTTGCGTCTTCAATTTCGCACAAGAATTATGTTATTTGATAAATGGTCCACAGAGCGCCTTTGGCAAACCAATTACATACGGCACTTTTGTTTAGTTCTGTGTAGACTTAGTTTTAATGTTCGCACAGAAAAATGGCACACTTTGGTTGGACTAATAGATTTACATTCATGTTTAAAGATAATGTCCACCAATTACAACGAATTGATCTGATAATGGCGAATGTGTTTAGGCACGCGCGGTAAAATATGTTTTCATCTCCTCGTAAACAACTATCCCAAGCGCGAGAGACTGACGTGAAGTTGTTGTATTTACAAATAAGAAAACATAAATTGACCCCTGACATTCTGTAATCAGAACAATAAACTCTCTTAACTGTCTCATCAATTTTGAGAAATAAAAAAGCTGTCTAATTCATAGCCAAAGTAAAACGGTAAACTACTGGCAATGGTATATCTGACTGAATCCATATAATGCAATTATGAGCTTGTTTTTGGATGAACAGTTGTTTTACATGTTTTTGATAGTTATTATTCCGTACTTACCGTTTTGTGCACCACTTGGAGTTATGATAATCATTGAAATCTCCTCATTTCAATTTTATTCAAAACATGTTATGGACCAAATTACTGTTACATATATATGTATACTTACTTAAAATCATAAAACAATGCATAGTTTTCTTGATCAAAATTTCTAATCTACCATAATGGTTAATGTTATGACCTTGGTTAGAAAAAAAAACAAATAAAGAACAAAGAGAAGATTTTGGGCGTTTTGAGATCATATTATCATTCACAAAAATTTTCGATTTATAGTAGTTCATGAAAAATCAAAATACGATTATTTATACCTAAAAGCAGGGCTTATAATTGTGCCTAATCTTAAAGATGTTCATTTTCTACAGGTTGAAACTCAGCAATAACCGCATTGAAAGTAGAAATTCATCGTCCAAATTAAGGATTTAGTACTTGTATTTATAGAGATAAATATTCAGAGTTAGAAATATGTAATTTGATGATTCAAGGAGTGAATCAATGAAAAAATAAAATGTTTGACTTCAGGTAGAACCCGCAGCTGGACTATGGGAACTACTATACTGAAATAGGATTACCCCGATTCTAATTTCTCTCATATTTCCGCATTGAACAGGTGCGGTATATATGTCCAACTTGTTCTTCTTATTGTGACACTATATGTTTATTTTTTTCATGAAACTGAAAGTGAATACCATTGTTCGTGTTTTATATTTTTTATTTTCCTCATGCTAATTTTCCACAAAAATGTTCAATTTTAAAATTGAATGTAAAATTGAACTTTTGCAAAAGTATTACTCAGAAGATTAAAATACGTTCCTTAAAATTTCATTTATGATGTACACACCCAATATTTCTAAATCCATGTCCCTTTATCCTCTTTTAATGATATCTTCAACTTCTAATTTAATATTCATAATTCTAATTTCTACAAAGAAAGAAATAAAATTCCTCTTTCCTCATGTATAAGCTCAAATTCATCATCTCTTGGTTATGGAATAGATTATATCTTAAGTTATGTTTCGCTACTTGTCCGCCTAATTCCGCACTCAAATCCCCTATATTTTTCACATTTTGAAATGCAATGACAGTTCTGCGCTGGAAATAATAATCATAACAAAATTATTACTACACATCTAATTAATCTTATTTCAAAACCCTGAATAATAATCTGACATTTTGATTGTTAGGAGTCATAAATAGCCCCGTGTCTACTATATGCATTAACAATACTAGTAGATGCAGTGCGCTATTTTAACAATTTGGTAATTTATGGTCCTTTTTCCATGTCGAAGCAGGTGCCCGTCAGAGTCTGTGACGAATTAATTATTGTTTTATTCAATCTTACGTTTAAGTCTGATTAATTAGTATTGTTTCTTTTATGGCATCAAGGTTTTTTCTTCCCAAGGTATATTAATGTTAAATCATTATGCGAATGACTCTCAAACTTTGGACCCTCGTTGCGTAATTACAAATTTATCAACAAATAGTTTGCATATGCAGATTGAATAAAATTAGCATTTTTGAAATGATTATTCTACTGATTAGCCTCGGCATTGTTTACCCATTGACATTGAAATAGCATTTTTCACAAGATTTCAACCTTTTGTTTTGAACATTTTTGTGTACAAGTCTTACATGCATTTTCTTTTACCACTGATGGCAACACTATTGACGGCGAATTTAAAGCCAAAGAAAGATAAATAAAAGTAAAGTAAGTAATAATAAAGTTCAGGATGCCACCATAAACAAAAATAAATTTACTACCATAAATACTTGTGCCTTTAATTTGAATAGTTACGAAGCTAAGTACAGCATAATATAAATAGTAAATAAGCAGAAAATAGGCATCGAATATATTGGCAGCATGGACAGCCTTTATTTTGGTTTGCTCCCTTTTAGGGAGCAATTGGTAATCTCGTTAAACGCAGGGTGTACGGTAAAATGTCAGATGTATGGATCCAAGTGGATGTAGTTGGTGTCGACAGGGGTTGAATATCCGTTCAGTTTTCACGAGGAGAATTTGAAGTCGATGGCATTTCACAACGTCATTTGATATACGGTACATATATCATCATCCCCTTGTAGTAGGTCTTTTTATTACAGTTTTTCCTCTTTCTGATATCAACAAAGGTATTGTTATAACGTTTTACAATATAACTTTTTCTCGATGTACTTAAAACTATAGTTATTTTCCCTAATATAAATATCAGTAAAATAATTTATTTTTATTTATCATTATCATCGTATGATAATATAATATCACATTTTACGATTATTATTATATTCAATATAAATATTGATATTTTAATGTTATCACTGTTAGTAATTTTAATTTTCATGTTATCATTATTTAATTATCTTATTAGTATTTTTATAATAATAATAATAATAATAATTATAATAATAATATTAATAATAATAATAATAATAATGACAATAATAATAATAATAATAATAATAATAATATTAATAATAATAATAATAAATATTAATAATTATAATAATAATAATGACAATAATAATAATAATAATAATGATAATGATAATAATAAAAATAATGGTAATAATAATTTTCATTACTATTATCATTATTATTGATATTGTTATTGTTATTATTATTATTATTATTATTATTATTATTATTATTATTATGATTAATATCTTTATTAGTATTATTATTATTTTCATCATTTTTTTAATAATAATTCAAATTTCAATTATTTGTTCATTATCATTGAATTATAATAATCAAATTATTAATTATAATAATATTATATCAAATATTATAACATGTACAACAATAATCGTACTAATATT
>JACSZP010016434.1:0-13945 GCA_016161895.1 Pinna nobilis | reverse complement strand
AGAACCCTCCCTGCTCTACGGCCAGCAGTGCCGAGCACAGGCAAAATTTGTCGCCCTTCACCCGCACACGGTGACGTCTCCATATGAGTGAAATATTCTTGAGTGGGACGTTAAAAACAACGCAACAACAACAACAACAATTATGTCATTTAATGGGTCTATTCTACCAATCAGATCGACGGTAGTCTATGTCCCGTAACTACTGTATACAGGGTTATTTTTGCCCCTATTATTTTCGCCCTAATGCGATTGCAAACAGTTTCGCCCCATTTTAAATTCGCACATTGTCGTCATAATTCTGTTTAATGAATTAACCATTTCGATTTCGCCCAGTTTTGAATTAGCCCACTAACCATATGCATGAGGGCGAAAATTTCCCTGTATACAGTATTACCTTTTATTCCTTTCGGTAAAACGAAGGAATGGTTGACATTTGCCGTGTTGGTTCCTTATTCTCGTCACCAAAGTGATTGCTCTCTGAGAACGATGCGTGCAGAGACAATGCATGTACATGTATGTTTATGTTGTTGTTGCATTGTTGTTGAAAGTCCCACACATGTATATTACACCCATATGGAGACGTCACCGTGTGCCGGTGAAGGGCGACACATTTTACTTGTGCTCGACACTGCTGGCCGTAGAGCAGGGAGGGTTCTTTAACGTGCCAACACCTACTGTGATACGGGACCTCGGTTTTCACTGTCTCATCAGAAAGACAGGGACGGCCAACCGCGGAGTGGCGCTGTGGGAATCGAACCCCGAACCCCTCGATTCGAAGTCGAACACGCTAACCACTCGGTCACGGAGGCCCCATGTATGTATATAAAAGTGTTTAATGGTAAAGTCTGTTTATATTATGTGATAGTCCATGTGTGTTGTGTCTTTTAATGTTCGCCAATGTGACATAGATTGTTCGTCTATTTGCATAATATACATGTAATTATGTCGTAGTCGTATTTACCTTGTCTCAAAATTGATATATCCCTTCTTCAGCTATATACATATAGATAGATAATCTAGTCTCCTATAATATTCCCCGTCTCAAATGTCTTGAGTTTCTGCCGTATTAAACTTTAAACGCTACATCTTCATTTTTTCAGGTGCGTTCCAATACCACAATGTTGACTGCTGTCGTTGTCATTCTGCTGACGGTCTCATCTACATTCTCATCTGAAATAGAGGACAAAACAATTATCATCGAAACATCATCGGGAAGCTTGAAAGGAATAGAAACAGTAGCACCGGGAACAAACGATGTCGTGTACCAGTTCCGAAAAGTTCCATATGCTAGGCCTCCCATAGGCAATCTGAGGTTTAGGAAACCAGAACCTTATGGATTCTGGGAGGATGTATGGGATGCTACCGCATTTGGACCTTCGTGTATGCAGAATTTAACTGACACTCACTTTTTCCAAGATATACCTAACAATGATATTTCTGAGGATTGTTTATTTATGAATATATATGTACCTCAAACAACGCAAGAGGACAACAAATTACCAGTTATGATCTGGGTTCATGGAGGGGCATATTCTTACGGACAAGGAATGTTTTACAACGCGTCAAATTTAGCTGCGACAGGGAATGTCATCGTTGTCACGTTTAACTACCGTCTGGGAATATATGGATTTTTCTCCATGGCAGACAAGGAGGCCATGGGTAACTATGGAATTTGGGATCAGAAAATGGTTTTTGAATGGGTGCAGACAAATATCGGATCTTTCGGAGGAGATCCCGAATCGGTCACAATCTTTGGTGAATCAGCTGGCGGCTACAGTGTTAGCTTACACGCGCTTATTCCCTCCAACAGAGGACTCTTCCACAGAGTTATAGCCCAGAGTGGCACAGTCCATGGAAAACTAGGATTGTCTCATTCAGCTCACGCAATATCAAACATAGTTACCACGCGAGCCGGCTGTCGAGGTCGAGGCGAGGAAATGACGATGGAACAATTAATGACATGCATGAGGAGTAAAACTGCAGAGGAACTTCTTGAAGCATCAAATTTAAGAGGGATGGCTGATCCAACGAAAATATTTCTAGCACTTGGTTTGGGACCCGTGGTAGATGGTGACCTTTTCCCGAATCTTCCATTAAATCTTTTGTCTAATCCAGATGTTCGCTCTTTTTTCAACTCTCTTGACTTTATGGCTGGATCTACAAATGCTGACGGCTCCCTTTTGCACCTTGCAGCGCGAGCTCCAACGCTACAAAAACACTACGAATATAACGTAGAAGATGGCATTCCCACTAACGTGTTTTGTGATTTGATGGCAAAGTCACTCTCGTTTTATAATTACATGGATAATGATGACGTCACATCCGCTATATGTAAGTTTTATACAGACAGTTCGTCTCTTCATGCACAAAGTAACAGAGCTCTTGAACTGTTTGCTGATTTTTTCTTCGCTGTGCCTGGAATAAGTGCAGTCACTGACCATGCAAGAGATAACAAAGATTCGTCGACATATCTGTACAAATTTTCATATCCAAGTCCAGTTCCTTTCGGATACCCTCCACCATGGTTTGAGGGATGTGGCCATGC
Organism: Pinna nobilis; assembly: GCA_016161895.1. Classification (NCBI taxonomy): domain Eukaryota; kingdom Metazoa; phylum Mollusca; class Bivalvia; order Pterioida; family Pinnidae; genus Pinna; species Pinna nobilis. The sequence goes on along the minus strand of JACSZP010016434.1, from coordinate 11,400 downwards.
AGACGAATTAATTTTCTTTTTCGGAATTCAGGTCCTTCCACTTAAAGGAAAAGATATTTCAAAGGAATCCTTGAAATTTTCAAACAAAGTCATGACGTACTGGACAAATTTTGCGAAGACCGGGTATGTCATTATATTGCAGTTTTTCCCCAGAAAATATGGCCTTTTAAGTAACATTGAACTACGTTTCAAACTGAAGATGTTGTTACGGCATTTTCACCATAATTTTAGTCATATCGTTGAGCCACCGTGTTAATGCTGGCTTTAGGAATTCATTTCAATATCCTTAAAAGCATACCATTTAATTGTTGCAATACTTCCGTAACCACACATGTCAAAAACAAGCATCGTTGTTGATGTATTGTTGTTTAACGTCCCTCGAAAACAACCATAAAATAATTCATACAATGATTACAGTCTACACCCCTTCATCAAGTAACCAAGTACGACTCGTCATATTACATATAGAAATATAAATCACAGGAATCAATCTGAGTACATTCTCCTATCTGAATCCTTGTTACTATCCATTGGTCCCTATCGTTGAATTGCCATTCTGTAGTCAACAACTTCAGAATCAAAATACATGTACTTGAAATCACAACAAACTGCTTTACTGGTACTGTTTGTTTGATTTTGGTTTACCCCACACTCGACAATGTCTCAGTCATGTGGTAGCGACCACAACCCTTTTGGTGGCGGAGTGTATCCTGATTACAGTTGTATATTTGAGAGAGCCACCGACCTACCATGTTCGAACTGACGGAATTTGCTGACTATGACGAGAGACACAGTGGTTGAAAGAGTGGTGTTATAACCATTCGATAATATGTTTCGTTTATGTTGTTTTCCTAAAACTCAATTTGTATTGGACAAAATAAAGGATCACTTCTGTTATAATAGATCTGAAATCATGTACAAATTATGTAATCAGTGGTGATTGAGTTATATAAATACGCTATTCTTGATCACGCACATTGTGCAAAATTATTACAAGGAAGTCTAATGTAATTCATCTTTGTATTTCACAGCAACCCAAATGAGCCATCCATTGACGAAGACATGGTAGAATGGCCGCAGTATGATGAAGAGGGACAGTCATACATAAATCTGGACAAGAAGGTTCAAGTGGAGCAGTACCCATCGTCCAGTGCCGTGAAATTCTGGCTACAAGATATCCCTAGCCTTCTTGAAAAGGAAAATCGATCAAATCGGGAAGAACTATAAAATATACAAATGGTGATCATATGTTCACATGTATGTGGATCAAAATTACACGCCTAACACATAGCAGGGGAATCGAGTATATATACAACATGCCGTTGTATAATTGATATTTACATAATATAATATTAGTGTATTTTGTATTAGTGAAATGTACATAGTGTACATAAGTGCTGCAAAACACTACTTAACTCAATAAGTTCACAATTAGTAGATTTTGTATTAGTGTAATGCACGCGCACGTACATAGGTACTACAAAAACACGACTTTACTCAATAAAATGTGAGGATAAGTAGGCTACTCTAGAGGTGTGTGCACAAGCGCTTGCAGTGAAACTTTTCATTTTGTGTTTATTTCTAGAAATAAATATGACATTAAACTTTCGAGTAACTTCTTTTTTTTCTAATAGACAAACCCTATGCTTACTTCTCCGTGACACCTGGCCCTACTCCTGAGTTTTAAGAGGTCTGCGTATGTTCTATACCCCTCGGATTTGTATATACTTTTTCCAGGACAAATGATTACTCGGGATCCATCGTAATCTGTATTCAGGACTTTCTGGACGATTCTCAATGGTCGACAAAGTACTATTCTGGACTGTTCGTGATCCTGTCGAAAGACGCACGTTGGTTGTGTTGTTGTGTAACATCCCACTGAAGAATATTTTACTTATATGGAGACGCCACCGTGCACCGATGAAGGCTGGCAGATTTTGCCTACGCTCGACACTAGAGCGGGAGGGTTTTTTTCACGTGCCAACATCTACTGTGACAAGCGCACGCGAAAGGACGCAAGTTCAAGACCAATTTATGATGGAATGGATTACATATCCTAGGGTTGATATTTATACCAACCATTCACTTGACACATTATAGATTTCTCACTGCATAGGTTAAAGTAAATATTAGTACTGCAAAAATAGCACCATGATTTTCTATAACGTACGTTGTACATACAATCAAAGTCCTGCAATTACTGATATGCAGAGACCTGAAATTGAGTAGTGGCTGATATGATTATGTGTGCGGAAGACAAGGTTTCGATTTTATGTTAGACAAAATAACGCTAGGCCTAAACAGATCAGTACCTGTCGTTCGCCAAGCGACTTAATTATACCTCGCGGTTCGAGTGGGTCCTAAAAACCGCAGCCTCAAATGATGTTCAACTTTGACGAAATTAAAGATGAGTACGGGACAACATCTTGTGTCTCGTATCTTCGTGTCTGTTGATTACGTCATAATCGGTAAGATTCGGAAGCCGTGCCCAAAAGTTAATGAAACACCATTGTCATGACAGACACGTACGAGGCACATTAATTATCATGTAATAATTTTTCATCTATCGCCACGGATGAGCTCGAATTTGATCTTCAAATGAGCAAGAATGGCTTTATTTTTAGAGATATGTAAACAAATTCAGAATAACTAGATCGGTTACACATCCCAAAAATGGTCTTAGTTGTAATTACATGCACTTCTAATAGAAACATTAAGGAGGTGTCAGCGTAGCTCAGTACCTATCATCATACCCTACCTATGTATTTAACTGATGATAAAAATGTCGGAGCATCCCCTATGGGCTCAGTCGTACATGGCTAATTACATGTTGTCATTCTCTGAACCTACTAAATAGATTGTTTCTTGTCACTTATGCAGAACTTGTTAAGGGCCGCTTATGTACATTTGTCATCAATCAGATCTAAACTATATAGGGCCGCTTATTTACAACTAGTAATCAATTAGATCTAAGGAGCATACAGTTCACGAAGGCAAAGCCCAGTAGTTTTCACCAGTCCATTTAATTCCACTCACTTTTCCGTAAACTATTTGATAACAAAATACGAAACTTGCGTCTGTACAGGAAATCATGACAGCTCGGTGGATCATTAGATGCACGGACCATATACATGAACATGTCGATATCCATCGAGATGAGATGTAGAGTCCCGTTTCAAAACGTCAAGAACAGTGGCCTAGGTCTCACTACACAGTTAACAGGAAGTGGTCCCTGCAGAGAGTGCATGAAAAATAGCTAAAATGCTTGATTCAATCAAAGTGGAGTGAAAATTGATGTATGTAAGCTATGAGGGAGATAAAATATGATTTGGAAAGCTGGATTTCAGTAGAATTTGAAAACATATGGGAATGTACAGTTTGGAGTAGTGATATGATGCAAGAGTACTGAGTAAGGTGGCAGGGGAATCCCCATGGTTAAAAAACAATCATGATGGTAAGCACATGGTTTCTTGATACCAGTCACTCAGTGAGAATTTACCAAAAATTTAAACGGGAAACGTCCCATTATTTTTTAACAGAAAAATCAGTGGAGGATTTCCTTTCAGATTGGCCATAGCTTATGAACGGATCAACCCGTATATGTTCAGGGTGGACTTTTGACCGTTGACACAATTTAACATAGGAGTCGATGAGAGCTTGTAACTATGTAGTGAGACCCTAGAATAACAGTGGATGTCGGCACGCTATCTCCCTTACCTTCTCATGGATCTAAGTGTCGACATAGGCCATAAGTACGAGTTCTTTATATCGTGGGCCGCCGTTGCCTGATGGTTAGTGTGTTCAACTTCTGGCCGTAAGGTCCGAGGTTCAAGTCGAGCCCAAGCCACGTCGCGATTGGCTGTATCCTGTCTTTCGGATGAGACCAGGAGTAACAATCGAGGTCCCGTGTCACAGTAGGTGTTGGCATAGACATAATTTTTCACTCTTTACCGGCACACGGTGACGTCTCCATAGGACAAGAATACAACAACAACGAATTCTTTATAGATATTGTTACACCTTTTTGGTGTCGTTTCCGTCATACGTAATTCACTCAAAGCCAGTGGGCGTTTATAGACTCGAAACTTGCCCGCATTCATAAATTCCTGGGGACTACACATTTTAAAACAATATATTCATTCATGATATCAAAATGCACTATTCAAAGAGAGATAACCCAAACAAAAAGGTGTTACTTTTCGATGATAATCGACATCATGAGGTGTGATAAAATGTTCATAGAATGAATATGGGGAGGGGTGCCCGTCCTGCAACTGTGTTTGCAAGCCCTGTGCTATTTACTGTACAAACCTCGAACGGGCTCATGATTCGGCGATGCCTCTATGCGAGTTGAGAAATCAGGAGTGCAGCGTTAAATAACACTGGATCCACAAGTTCCCAAACGTTTTTCGGCTGGTTTATTGGGTACTGGAGAGGTTTAGTTGCTGTTGTGTTTTTTGTCTTAATGGAATGCATGTAATAATTATCATGTTCCTCAGGTGACTTTTTGGTAAAAAAAAAACGGTAAATAAAGAGAAGGAACATGTAATAGTCAAAATATTTATTTTCTGTAATGAATCAGTGCATCTTGTAAGTTAACCCGCAAACCACACAGTTTCAATAAATATTGATAACTACAGGAAAAAAAGAATGATAATACATTTATATGGAACTTACTATCATATCTCTTAGACTGCGCCAAGAACTCTTCAATATGAAAGAAAAAACTTTATGTCAGTTAAATAGATCCAAAACTAGTCCTTACTGTAATATCTACATTATGCCAAACCAGAGACGTATATATAACACATACGTCTCTTGCCAAACGAACCCATACACTGTTAAGACAGTAGATTAAATGAGAGTCTATAAGAGAAATTTGATTAAGATCAACCCAATGATGTTTACCATATATGTGGTTACCCATCTGAGGATGTTGTTTTATTTTCTTATATTGCCTTAATGTATAAAACAATAAAAGGGCAGAGCTAGTTAATCCACTTTCAAAATATTTCACCTCCAAACCAATATAAATGATATTAATACTTGGCAATCCAAATATTACGGGTGAACAAATTATAAACCTGGTGAAAGCAGTTCAGTCATTTACTGGCAAAAGCAATGTTATACATACACTTAAAGAGTTTCTGGTGAACTGTAGTATGAGTCGATAAAAGGCATTGTGTATATATGAAAACTCGCTCATCCAGTGAAGCTGCCACGCCCCAATGTTGTATCAACCCACAGTGTGACCGTATGAATGGTGGGTGGCATTCTTAACTTTTCCGAAAGTTAAAATCAGTGGTTTAAATCAAACAGACACAATTTATAAACATATACGCTACACAAAGTATGGATTAATGGGTGTAATATTATGTAAAATGTAAGTCGAGGTTTACATCATGACTCACAGGGACATATCTACTAAAACACTTTCACACAGAGCTTAGTACTCCTCCCCCACATACACACACATATGTGTATACGTGTATATGAACAGGCTTACCAACCTAAAAAAAAAACATGGGGTACATTTTGCCCTAAATTTTGCCACATTGAATTAGCAAGAAATTGAAAAACAATATTGGGGAGGTGCATTTTTTACTCAGAACTCGTCAGAAATTTACATAAAATTAGAAAGTCTCCCTATTTGTGAAGGAGACGTGGAAAGTAGTCCTACATGTACGTATACAAACAGTGTACACGTATATGAACATACAACATTCTTAGACTTAGTTCATACCCCATATTATTCTACCACAAGAGCAAGTGTAATTTTGAAGCGATGATAAAACGGTTGGTTCCCACTCAAGAATTTTTCACTTAAATGGAGACGTCGCCGTGTGCTGGTGAAGGGCGATAACTTTTGCCTATGATCGACACTCATGGCCTTAGAGCAGGAAGGGTACTTTAATCTGCCGACAGGGAGCATCGTTTTTTTCTGTCTAGCCAGAAAGACAGGGACAGCCAACCACAGCGTCACTTTGTCTCGAACACCGGACCTCTCGATTCGAAGTCGAATACGCTAACAACTAGACCACGGCGGCCCCCGATGATACAAAGGACGGCCAGGTGTACTTCATAGTAGGCCTGCTTAGACAAGCGCAACCCCAATCAACTGTTGTGATCTACATAACACCACGTCATACATTTGTTAAGTTGATATCTTATCTGCGTTACAATGGGTTAAGCTGATTTGCCTGCGGTCATGACTGTATAATATATCAAACTTAATCAACCCTCGCACGGCTAATTTAGATATCCAGAAGGGTATGAATAGTTTATCAATCTTCAACCAAACAAGGTAAAGGTAATTGATTGACGAAGTAAAAAGCCGTCTCCATAAACAAAGGTAAAATAAATAAAACTAAGGCAAATGAATAGAAGTTTGACCAATCATTCAAGTATTTCATGAGTAAACCGACAATTAAACTTATCACCTCTGCCAGGCCAGCGGCTTTCCTTACTCCAAATCTTGTCGGTAAGATTTAATGTCGTTTCAACGAAGTCTGTGACCCGAAAAAAATAATGTAAAGAATTCTGAAAGCAACTTGATACCTAGGCATTCTGCATGTGATCATCTCTGACCAACTGGTAAGAAAGTCAGCTTACTGTACCTGATGGGGACGTCACATTCAGACTTGTCAACCTTGAGATATTTCTGTGGCGGAGATTTGTCATTCTCATTGGTGATCAGGAGATTCTAAATTAGATATAGAAGGAATATATAAAATTTTCATTACGAGACACTGATGTATTTTTTCATTCAAAAAATTATAAAAATCTTGCATGAACAATATGAATTCTCCATATTTGACGAGGAGACTTGGCAAGAATACGCATTCTCTCCCTGACTAGTCTAACGAGAGAATTACACAAGTTGTAATCATCTCCATGGAAACCATGACTACAGGCCTATAACTGTTGGCCAATTTGAATTAGACTGTGCAAGCGAAGGTACACGTTTTTGCAGTATACATATCTGAACCTTAGGAACCTTTGGACCATCACAGTGACAGGAAAGTTCTATAAGCCGTCGTTCTAAAAAGCAAGGAACTACAATAAAATCCAGTACCCTTAAAACGAGTCTCCGATACATACCCTCAACTACTGCATAGTGTCTGTATTGCATCCGCTACTGAACAAGACGCACATTGTAAAGAAAATTTTGGAATCAGAGGTTAATAGCTATAGCCCTCCAAAATTCTCTGATTTGTCCCCTGCAACTACTTTCGGTTTCCCAGACTCAAATATCATGGAAAGAGATACAATTCGAGAAACGTAATGGACATATGTACATACTGTTACTAGTGTCCTCATTCAAGTGAAGAGTGGTACGGACTTCCAAAAAGTGGACCGACCGGCGCGTCAGATTCGGGGAGTTACATTGTACAGTGACTTGAAGGGTAGAGTAAGTTAAAATAATCAAAATATTCGTGGTACACGTTTATAAGATGAGAGAATTATACATGTGAGGCTAATTTACCATTATGTAACTTTGTACCATTTGAATATCGTACACTGAAACATAAGCGAATCTAGAATTTTTCCAGGGGAGGCGATCGAATTTGTGGCAAGGAAAAACCAACCCTCTTAAACATAAGCATTTGCACATAATTAACAAATACTTTGCAAATTCCAAGGCGGGGGAGGGGGGCTCAGGCTCCCTCACCTCCCTTTGATCCACACATGCACACATATACGTACCATACATATATATAGTGATCATTTCTCTACCCCTCAATCAACCCCATGATTTTTACATGTCATGTACGTGTACTTCTTACATTTAATCATTTATTCGAATTCCTATACGTGAATTGAACAAACATCTGGTATATTTCAAATGCTATGACGTTTTAAATTCATTTCACATGAACCCAAATCATAAACGGCAATTTGATTTATATTCACCGATGTACATGTTCCCTCGTACTTTTTAAATAGGAGATTCGTTTTTACGGTTTAAAGTTTTACACAAAACATCAGGACTCAGAAATGCCAAAATTGAAAAAAATATTCGACACACGGTGACGTCTCGGTATAAATGAAAGATTCTTGAGTGGAACGTAAAAAAAACACTACAACCAAATCACCAACAACCCTAGTGAAGTTGTTTATATTTATCACCTAGCATAATATACTATCATATAAAGATATATATATATATATATATAGATATATATATATCTATATATATATATATATATATAGATATAGATATAGATATAGATATAGATATAGATATATATATATCAGAGACAGGAGTTACATGTATATATGTCTCTGTATATAGTTACAAAATGGAATTCATATTCAAATGAACATACAATCCTCTCAGTAAATTTTCACGTAAAATTTGCCATATCTAAATACATATATGACTTATTTTTCATAAAACAACCTGTCTTAGGTTTTATAGCCATCGCCCGTGGAATGTCTGTAATCGCACTCTTGTGCTTGCATTGCCTCTCAAGCGAGGATAGTCAGTAAGCACAACTTTCGTGAATTTAAACTTTAAAAACGTGCTCGGTAGAGCATGACCATAAATTCCGAGTTTACACAATGAAGTAAACACACCTTCCTTTGTATGTTGACCAGGTAAGCGATTGGGAATGCTATTAGACTTCAACGTACAGTCGAAACACCTCTAGGGCCTAGTAAATAGTTAGAAGAAATAATTTGGGCGTCGTCTAAATTGATAAAACAGGATTTACTTCATAAGCACGACGGATAGCAGGGAATATTTCGTGGATCCCAGTACTGAAGTAGGATATATAACTCCACAAGAATTGATTTATTGATATTTTCATCACAGAGGACTGGGTATCGTTTACCTTCAGTTACTGAAGATTCTCCTACATCCATGTGTGTACATGTTATGGTGATGCTGATGGCAGACTTCTAAGTGGACAAACCAGACTAATTTTCGGGACATAAAATGGCATTACAAGGAGGTGTAAAGGCAGCCATAGCTCTGTCGTTGGTGTCTTTGTTTTTCTTGGTAGCAGGATTTGTACTGCCATGGTGGTTCGTCTTCGGCGATTCTATTTATATGGGAGTATGGTACTTTTTGTCTTGTCCGTCTGGGATTGCTGCCACTAACTGTACAGTCCATGTGTTTAGCTCGGTCGTGAACTACGACACAGATGCCGGAAACATCGGTAAGTATAACAAGTCTACAAGCAGCTGATGCTTCTTACTAATATGCTATCAAAATGATCTTTTATCGCTTATTTTGACTGTTAAGTACCATAACTCTTAGAACATGTATATGAAAAAAAAAAATAAAAAAAAAAAACAGAAGAAAAATTTATTGTTTGTGAAAACGTAATTCATTGTAAAGTTTATGTTTCCTACATTATAACTTTATACCAGAGACGTATGTGTTATATACGTCTCTGGTAATACGTATACGATATCACGTAATTCGACATGTCAATCATTAACATTACCTAGTCGGGGCATTTTAATAACATGTAACCAGATCGTTTATTTACCGTGAGCAACTTATTTATCTACAGCCATATTTTATGGTCATTTTACAGCCGAACATCTTATTCACTGCGGTTAACATATGTCCATTTACCTGAAATTTAACAAAAGTCTCAGGCCACGATAAAATATTACCTGTGGCTTTACCTGGCTTATGTTTCATTATATTTTCATCGGTTATCTTCAGGGTTTACTATTAATTTAGATATGAAAAGGCCAGAGGATCATGCTTCAGACTTAAATAAACGATCGTCCGTTCAACACCGAGGTCATGCTTTAGATTATTTTGCCCATTATCACAGCAACAGGTTTTTGACGTATATAAATTAGACAAGTGCCCTTACAATTTACGCCCTTTGTAAATAAGATGTTTGTGTCTACATCACGAGATATGGATGAGCAGGGTACTGAACAGTCATGGTACTGAGAGAGAAGAGAATTTCACTCCGTCATCTGTTGGAACAGAAATGTTAATAACATTTGTGAACAGTCATGGTACTGAGAGAGAAGAGAATTTTACTTTTTGGTCTTTTGGAACAGAAATGTAAATAACATTTCTACGTGCGCCTTTGGTTCTCCTTTGTGAACTGGGACGTTCTTGTGATTCAGGGCCCAATATTTTATTAAGAAATTAAAAATAAAGGCACGCACTTGTGTTGAACGATAATTAGCTCGTCATGCAGTTGTAAACTTTAATCTTACCATTTGTGTTACTCATATACTAGACAAACACAGCTGTGAGTAGTAAAGTTGCCCGAGTAGAACAGGAGACGCGCAAGGAACAGTGTGGCAACATTTTCATGTCTGGCCTTGTCATTGACACATCTCAAAAATCATAAAATTTCCTGAAATTTGACCACTGATGCTAAGCAACTGTCGAATATTAGGCCTACCCACTGACTGAAATTTTGCGGCTTTCCTCCAGTTTATCAATGACAAAATAGCCAAGGAAACGATATCATATCTACTACATGAGCGGCAAATGTTGTCTGTATTAGACGGGACATACATGACGTGTATCGACGCCCGTACAGACGCAATAGCGTCAGCAATATGTTCTGTATCAGTTGTCTGTATTAGACAGGACACAGGGCGTGTTTTAACGACCCAATGGCGTCAACAGTATCCTCTATATCGGTTGTCTGCACTATACAGGGCGTGTATCGACGCCCCTATTGGCGTAAGCATCGGTGGTCTGTATTAGACAGGGCCCACAGGATGTGTTTGAACGCCCCAATTGCGTCAGCAGTATCCTCTATGTCAGTTGTATGCACTAGAGAGGACACACAGGGCGTGTTTTAACGACCCAATGGCGTCAGCAGTATGTACTGTATCAGTGGTCTGTATTAGACAGGACACACAGGGCGTGTTTTAACGTCCCAATGGCGTCAGCAGTATGTTCTGTATCAGTTGTCTGTATTAGACAGGACACACAGGGCATGTTTAACGCCCCAATGGCGTCAGCAGTATGTTCTGTATCAGTTGTCTGTACTAGACAGGACACACAGGGCGTGTTTAACGCCCTAATGGCGTCAGCAGTATGTTCTGTATCAGTTGTCTGTATTAGACAGGACACACAGGGCGTGTTTTAACGCTCCCATGGCGTCAGCAGTATGTTCTGTATCAGTTGTCTGTACTAGAGAGAACCCACAGGACGTGTATCGACACCCCTATTGGCGTCAGCAGTATGTTCTTTATCTGTTGTCTGTATTAGACAGGACACACACATGGCGTGTGCTGACGCCCCTACGTGTGCTGACGCCCCTACTGACTTAAGCATCTGTTGTTTGTATTAGACAGGGCACACAAAGGGCTTGTATTGACGCCCCTACTGACTTAAGCATCAGTTGTCTTTATTAGACAGGACACACAAATGGCGTGTGTTGACGCCCCTACTGACGTAGG
>JACSZP010016431.1:0-10836 GCA_016161895.1 Pinna nobilis | reverse complement strand
CTGATTAAAAACGCGACAAGCACACTTTACAAAATGTCTGATTAAAAACACGACAAGCACACTTTACAAGATGTCTGATTAAAAACGCGACAATCACACTTTACAAAATGTCTGATTAAAAACGCAACAAGCACACTTTACAAGATGTCTGATTAAAAACGCGACAAGAACAATTCACAAGATGTCTGATTAAAAACGCGACAAGCACACTTTACAAAATGTATGGCTAAATATGCGACAAACACTTTACAAAATGTCTGATTAAAAACGCGACAAGCACAATTTACAAAATGTCTGATTAAAAACGCAACAAGCACACTTTACAAGATGTCTGATTAAAAACGCGACAAGCACACTTTACAAAATGTCTGATTAAAAACGCAACAAGCACACTTTACAAGATGTCTGATTAAAAACGCGACAAGAACAATTCACAAGATGTCTGATTAAAACGCGACAAGCACACTTTACAAAATGTCTGATTAAAAACGCGACAAGCACGCTTTACAAAATGTCTGATTGAAAACGCGACAAGCACGCTTTACAAAATGTCTGATTAAAAACGCGACAAGCACGCTTTACAAAATGTCTGACTAAAAATGCGATAAGCACACTTTACAAGATGTCTGATTAAAAACGCGACAAGCACACTTCATTAGATGTTCGATTAAAATTGAAAAATAACACAATGATGGAAAAAGTAAAGGTAAAGAATATCGGTCAATGCCACGTCTCCTATGAGGAATACAAAACTTCTGTTTGATTGTTGTTGTTTTTTTTTGTTTTTTTGTTTTTTTGTTTTTTTGTTTTTTTTTTTTTTTTGTGCTCAGTTGAAGGTCTTATTTGTTTCTCTGAAATATTCAGTATGGTGATTGTTAATTGTAATTATATTGTTGGTTTCGGATATGTGCATCACGGTTCTTCTGTTGCCTTCGTCATCATAGCACTTTTTTTTTTTTATTTCAAACATCATTGCATAAGTAAATATATTTCATGAATAAAATTTTAAGTATAGTTCAAAGATGTTATATTTGTGCGGAATGGGGGTGGACCGTTGTAGTTTTTCGCGATTACAAGTGAAGTTTTCATTTCCGTTTTAACTTTCTCGTGTTTTTGCAACGTGGATGTGTACAGTTTACGTTGTCCAGTGCATGTGATACATCATGAGTGGTTGTTATTGTTGTTATTGTTGTATAACGTCCCACTCAAGAATATTTCACTCATATGGAGACATCACTGTGTGCCGGTGAAGGGCGACAGATTTTGCCTATGCTCGGCACTGCTGTCCGTAGTGCAGGGAGAGTTCTTTGACGTGCCAACAACGAACTTCTGTTTGATAAAATACCACGATTGACTACTGTCCTGTTTAAGTACGTCATGTTTGTTTGGTAATTTATTACACGAGACATATTCTAATAAATACACTTAATTTCAAGCAAAAATAATTTTTATTCAAAAATTAGTTTGATAAGATAGACTAATTTACGTATTCGAAAAAATGTGACACGACGGGTGCCGCGTCCTTCTGGAGCACCTGAACTCACCCCTGATTTTTGGATGGTTGGCATTTTTCAGTTTTACACGTTTTGTTGTATTGATAGCTGTTTGTTTGTCTCTTTTTATTTGAACATAGTTTCGGCTATATTTTCGAACTATTGATTGCCCTCTTAGTATCTTCTGCTATCAACATTTTTACTACAGCCCTGCAGAACTATGCCATGATTAAACAAGTGGATAAATGAAATACCAATTCAATCCCGCCGGTCACTGTGGTCTCATTGTATTTAATTCTCAAAATACCCGGCCATAAAAACAACGACCCTTCTTTCTTTGAAAAGATCTGGAAATGTTTCGTTCGTTGTTTATTGTAGGCCAATAGAAAAGCGCAGTTCTAGTATCGGAGTTATTTCCCTCTATCCATGTTCCATTACTAGTTGGGATGTTTAAAGATAAAGTGTTTCAGTGTTCTAAAAAAACCCTCGGTAATAACTTTGAAAACCACCTTGCTACCGTTAGGCCTTAAGACAGAAATGAGAGAGTTAAGATAGAAAATGACAGACTTTGTTAATATATCATAGAGATTAGATGGCCAACAGTCAAATGGTGTCAGTAGTCTGAAGAATACAATAAAGGTTACATCACAGAGAGTAAAACAAAATGAATCTGATATAAAAAAAATACTTAATTTTACAATCGGACATCACAATTCGTCTATTCTAAGCGTACAAAAAACTACAACAAGAAATAAGAAAACATAAAAAAGAAAATATTCCCAATGAAGTTAGCGGGACAACAGAGAACAATTTGAGTAACAAAAAGTCACATCTTGGGAAAAGTGTTGTAATCAAAACATCAACGACAAACAAGATTAGAGCGCTCGCCACGCACACACGGGATGGGGACACGGAGTCCGATAATGAATCAACAAATTTGCCTACGACTCATAGCAAACATCATACACATAAACATTTAATAAGTTTAAACAATGGACATCCGCCAAAACGTACAATATCACAGACAACGACGGTTAAAATAACCATCAAAGGTTTCTTGGTCAAAGTCTGTCAAAGAAAACTTGGTCAAACTTATTTTGACGAAGATCCCTGATCACACTTCCAAAGTTGTTTGGTCGACTTGTACAAGAAAACGCGGGAAATGTGCAGTCTCATGGAAATATGCTTGAGGACGACATCTTCAGCGTTTATTTATGCATTTGATGCATATCTATTCTTAAACGCCGAATACGAAATAGGATATGTGTGAAGAGGAGGAGGTGGGCTAAAAGTTGGCTGTAGAGGAAACTATAATCGAGCCAATATAACACACTTCTGCGGGAACTTCGAGCAGAGGACCCTAACCAATATCTATATGTTATTTTTTATTTGTCCATATAAATCTGCCTTGATGGACATCTTGCGATTATATGCTTGGCTACTACGTAATCAGGCAAACCGCGTCATATCGATTCTCTGTTTTGATTGGTCATTGACATCAGAGTCCGTCAAAGTTTGAAGAAAAATATAATGAGTTTCTATTCCGTCAAAGTTCGTCATACTTCTTTGATGGACTTTAATAAAAGTTTTCTTTGAACTTCCATAGTGTCAAAGTTTCCGTCAAAAACTTTGACCAAGAAAACTTGTTCAAGAAAAATTTGATAGTTGGAACGGGGCTTTAGGTAACGAAAACCAAAACAAAAGCTCCAACTGAAATCGATCATGAACTCGCAAAACTGTCTGGTAATTGGTTCCCCCACTTTAACACCAAGATTAGCAAATGATTCGAGCACTTTAGACCATAGTAGTTATTATTCGCATGGGTTATTTGCGGGTTTTACACAAAAACAAAAAACGTAAATTCACGAGACAATGCATTCACTGAATAAACAAAACACTGTCATCAGAGAGAGAGATGCGCGATTCTCTCCAGCGTAGCAACGTTGACGTACTTAAGATATTGTGAGTGAAAGTGGAAGAAGAATGCTTCCGCTCAGTTAAATGTAGAGGACGACAATACAAACTGTCGGGCTGACGACCCATTATTTTGACCTGGTGGGACAAGGGTGCGTCCCTGGCTACCACGTGAGTTTTTTTCTGAGATAACATGAGTAGATACAATCTGAATACTTTGTGCTGGAATATTGAAGGTATTATGGCGGGTACGCCATACCTTCTTCGTTGTCTTGACACTTACAGTATTGGTATTTGTGGTATTTCCGAGCACTGACTTCGTGAATATCAGATGCCCTTTCTTAAAACATTCGAAACTTGTGATTATGAAAATATTGCTAAGCCAGAGTACTAAATAGATCCTTTTCGTTACAAATGCAACATTAGAGTAGGAGTTGCTATTTTGTTTAAACGTAATACTTTCAATATTCAAGAGATATTCGCGGATAGTCCAAGAAAAGTTGTTATTGAAGTATCGATCCCTAATACTAGGATATTAATAATATCCTAGTACCCTAATACCCCTAAATACCCCTTATATAATAATCCCTAATACCCGATCTACTAATCGGTGTCAATATATTTTTGCACCAAACATGCCTACGTCCTCGAGGTCAGGGGACGCTTCCATTGAACAGGCTGAGGTATTAGAGTCTTCATACTTATGCTACTCCGAAAACGGGAAAGTTGTGATAATTGGCGATATTGAGGAATGTAAACGTTCAAAAGTTATTGTTGTTCTTTTTTTGTTCAACGTTCCACTCAAGAACATTTCACTGATATGGACACGTCATCATGTGCCGTTGGGCCAACAGACTTAGCCTATGATCGGCACTTATGGCCGTTGGCAGGGGTATTTAACGTGCCAACACGTACTGCGACAAAGAGTCTCGGTTTAATTGTCTCATATCCGAAAGACAGGGACGGCAAACTGCAGCGTGGCGATGCGCGGTTTCGAACTCTGCACCCCTCGATTCGAAGTCGAACATGCTAACCACTCGGCCACGGCGGCCCCAAACGTTCATTAACATTCAAATCTTTTTTTTAGAAAGGTCAAATCTTATGTCTGTTAATGTTTGTCTGATTGTAAAAGTCCATTGTATTTATCCGGGAACAGGACATTGCACAGCCATAGACCATATTATTATTCAGTCAAATACATATGATCTTGTAGAATACTGTGTAGTTTTAGATGACAGTGAATCGAACCCTTCAGAACACCATCTCATCATTATTTCAATTTCCATCCAAATCTTCTTTCTCGGAGGCACCGACGTTACAAAAGTAAGATATAACATTTAAAACTTTACTGGAATAATGAACTGTCCACTTTACACAACGAAATGGTACAGAGGAGATTGTTTTGGGTCTCGGAGAGGTAGACCAAGGGGGGATAACCAAAGTTTTTTTTGTGTATAAGCAATGTAAAACGAATTTTAACGCAATCTGCGATATTCATTTCACAAACAAACGACGGAACAGTTTAATGAAATTGATAAAAGTGGAGTAGATCAGACTTTATTTTGGCATTTTTAAAAGGAAATACCAGTACTAGTAGCAATCGTACATCTCAGACAGACATGAAATATGACAGGACAAAACTACGAGGTCCAGAAGAAATTGTGCAAGCTTGGACTTCTCATTTTCAGTCTATATTTCTGGATAAACACAATGCTAACTTCGGTGACTCTTTCTATAAATTGTTTAGCCAAAAGGTGAACGAAATACAGTCAGTAATACACAATGAAAGAGACAATTTCTTGGAGAGTAGTGTACGGCGAAATCGTATTTATTTGCAGGAGTCTTAATGCTAGCAAAGCAGGGTTGTGATAATATAGTCTATGAACGAGAGGAGGAGGGAAGACACTAATTAACCATAAAGTCAATTTGTTAAATATTGGTTTGCAAGGGAGTAATTGTACAAATTTAGCTCTTGGCGAGTATTTGTAAATCAAGACACATTATGAACATAGCCGAAATATCTTTTCATTATCGAATGTTGAGTGAACGTCATACTACGACTGTAGCATCATATTCAGTTACGAAAGAATATACAAGTATTTCTTCTTCTAATTTTGAACAAAATGTCATTAAAATTTGTTCATTTTGATTTAATGTCGGTTGCTTGATACACCTCACTATCTTCAGTGTAAATCCGTGTAGACTCTCATCTCTTGTCTCTCCCTTGGAATTATTGGAGATTCATAGCCATCTGGACTCATCTCCATCTCTTCAATTGTCCCTAAAAATAATTAAAAAACCATAAAGGCTGCAAACGCACAAAAAATCATTGTTATATTTTATCAGCGCTTCCTAATTGAACTACAATCAAGACTGTCCTATGCGACTTTCCAATGGACAAATAAATGATGGTCATATTAGACAGGGAGTCACTTAATACAGACAAAGTACATAGTAACACATTGTGGGCAGCCGACTTGATAATGGTCACATAAGACGGGGAGTCACTTAATACAGACAAATTATATAGTAAAACATAATGGGGGCCGACTTGAGAATGGTCACATAAGACAGGAAGTCACTTAGGTAGTCAAAGACTTACCTGCAATGACGTCAGGTGGTTCGAGACAAGCACGCGGGATGCGAGACAGAGATATCTCAGAACGGGTAAATTGATGAATTTCTCTTTCCGGGGTGAGAAAAATCTCTGTCTCGCACCCTGCATGATTGTCTCGAACTCCCTGACATGGCCTGCTTTTGACGTATTTCGTCCGCTTGAATTCAGTGTTGCACCTACATATTTACTACTTAGAAATACATTATTTGAGTGTGAGAGAAAAATAATCAACCACCACTTTGTACAGGAAAAGATAAATCTCGTATCAAAGATTTGCAACATCCACGACTCCGCAAGCCTCGTCGTGGGCTGCACATCTTTAACCATTGGGTGAGATTTCTCTGTCTCTGTACAAAGTCGTGATAGATTCTATTAACCCCTTGCTAACGACATTTCGTGTAGTAGATTTAAGTTCTATTATAATATTGAAGTTGTCCTTGTATTGTTGTTTAACGCCCCACTCAAGAATACTTCACTGGTATGGAGACGTCACAATGTGCCGGTGTATTGCGAAAAAGTTCGCCTATGCTCTGCACTTATGATCGTAAAGCAGGGAGGGTTCTTTAACATGCCAACGCATCCTGTGCCACGGGACCTCGGTTTTAACTGTCTCATTCGAAAGACAGGGCAGTCAATCACGGGCTGACGCGATTCGAACGCCTCAAACCTTTCGGCCACGGCGGCCCCACGTTTTATCATACTAGAGGATCTAAGAACCGGAAAAGCTTCATCGCTTATTACGCGGTATGTTACAAAGACTCAATTTTATCGGTTGAAGAGGAAATGCCGTTATATTTGTTCCTTGTATCAAGTCACTTCCCTCCGGAAAGAAAGCTGGAAAACTTTCAAAGAATCAGCCTATGTTGAACTAAACCGAAACTCAACTGTAAGGTGACTATCGTGAGAGATTTATGAAGTAAACCGATATAATATAAGCTTTAATATACGTTAAATACATGTTCAACTACAATCTAACCTGTTTTAAGAGACCGTTTTAGGGAAGGAGCAAAAAGGGTCAGATATGACAGGTGGTCTCCTAATCCAGGTGATACACATAGGAAAAAGCCGTTTTGGGAACCATGAATTTAGGTCACATTAATTCAGTGGGTGGCTAAGGCAGGTTAGACTGTATTTGAGGCGCCACAAACGTCAAGAGTTCTCATTGTAGCGGTTTTTTTTCAATTGTAATTTCCTTAGTGGAAAATGGAACACTTGAATTCTTTACATAAATACAACACATTGAGCTATTAGACACTTCAATTATGATTTTGGGGTAATTTATATAACCAGGATTTATTGAACTCCTAGACACTCAATACCGCTTGAACCTTGATCTATTGAAATCTCGCTTTAGTTGCAAACAATTTAATTTAAATTGGATACATTTCTTCATTACAGTTTTACCAAAATGATTTTGAAAGCCCTGTGTATCTGAAAGACCCTTATTTTACCTTGATCTATACAACATGCATATATCTATACATGTATCTATAATTTTCTATTCCAACATCTGACACGTAACCTCGTTTTTATTTAGAAAAGAACAAGGGTTAGATAAAAATGCTACACTATAACACAAACAGAAAAAATTGTTTCAAAGTTAATGAAAAACAGGTACTTTAAGAATTATTTGGGAAAGAAATGAAATAATCAAGATGTATAAATACCTTGTGTTGTTGATTCCTTTGGCGTTTTTTCTTGATTTTGTGATCTAAATAAAGAACAACGAGGGTGATGAATCTTGGTACGACCACAAAGACAACAGAAGAAAATCTCAACAGAAGAATCATGGTTGCAGCAAAGTTACATCCAATTATGGCCAGAATAACTATGAGTAGCACTATGAGTAGCAAATGGGAGATAACTGTGTGTTCAGGTCCCTCTGCTGGCGGATCATCTGTGGACGTCACAGATATAGTCTCCAAAACCCCTGAATAGAGAAAAAAGTATATATGTTGAAAACGATAAAATAAGCCGGTCCTTTACCATTTCCCGGACAAAAATTAGTATTTACCAACCTTTGATTTTATTTGAATGCGTAATTATGAACCATGCTGTATGGTATGGTATGGTATGATATGGTGTTGTTGTTTAACGTCCCACTCAAGAATATTGCACTCATATGGAGACATCACCGTGTGCCGGTGATGGGCGACAAATGTTGCCTGTGCTCGGCACTGCTGGCCGTAGAGCAGGGAGTGTTCTTTAACGTGCCAACACCTACTGTAACACGGGACCTCAGTTTCTGCTGTCTCATCTGAAAGACAGGGACGGCCAACTTCAGCGTGGCGCTGCGCGGGTTCGGACCTCGGACACTTCGATTCGAAGTCGAACACGCTAACCACTAGGCCACAGCGGCCCACGAATACAAATATTGGCCTCTGTAAGGACTTATGGTCGCTGAGTAGTTAGGGTTCCATTACTATACAAACACCTACTGTGGCATTGGACCTCTGTTGTCACTGTCTCATCCGAAAAATAGAAAGATCACCCACGTCCCATTGAGGCACAAACATTGTCATATACGAAATAAAGGAATAGCCATCCGCACCCAATCTTGGTCCGATCCCTGAACTCTTTCTTAAGACAGTACATTAACGCAGATCTTATGTCGGCTCTATTTCGGCATAAAGCAATGCAAATGGAAATGATTCTGACTGTATCTCATTAACTATTTTACAACACTTGACAAGTTGATACCTTCTGAGGTAGTGAGCTTTTGTCAACTTTGCTGTCTTCATTAACAAGCGAGAGAACAAATTTATAGTATGAACCAAAGCGATGATTGTCATTACTGCGCTGTATCTACCTATATCAGTTCAGAACGTTAAGAGCAAATTCTATTTCGTGATGTTTTCGAGAATGAAATAAGAGTTTGAAGTATCTTTCCTGGTATTGCATATTCCAGCAAAATCATTATCAAAATCAAAATATTTTCTTTATCGTTTCCTTTGAAAATGTTGAATTGATGAGGTTTAGATCCAACGGAAACATAAAACACGCAATAATATAAAATATGTGCTGCGGACATAAATAAGTTCTACTTAAATGACGGAGAGAAAGTTTCATAGAAATAATGAAAACAGTGCCGATCTTTCAATCCCATTCAAACGTTAGTACACCTTTTTGTTATCTTTGTGTCTGTTACAATCAAAATACTTACAACTCCTAGTATCTTGTGTTGGACAGCCGGTAACAGGATCACAGTCCATACAAATGCAGTTATAACGACACCCTCGTCCATATGTACCATTCGGACATGTTACTGAACAATTCCTACCACGAAATCCCGGAGGACACTCTGTATAGAAAAGACAAATTCACTAGATTAAGCCTCCATCGATGGGTGTGTGTTAGCCCTGGTATCAGTTTTATATTTACATTGGAACTAATGCTGACGGTACATGGAAGCTGTTTGGGCTGTGGGTCTTGTAAAACCCACCTCCCGAATACGTTCCTATGATTCCAGGAAGTGTATATCAGCTATGATAGACGTAATTAAACTAAACTTTAAACTGATTTGGACTTGTAAAATCAGGAATTCTGTGAATTAGTCTATTTACTACCTGATGAAAAGCAGTTAAAAACTCGTACTTATGCGAAATACATTACAAATAGTCTGGGGGCCTCCGTGGTGGAGTGGTTAGCGTGCTCGACTTCGAATCAAAGGGTCAGGGGTTTCAATCCCACGGCGGAAAAAACCGAGGCCCTGCGTCACAGTAGGTGTTGGCACGCTAAAGGACCCCTCCCTACTCTTCGGCCATAAGTGCCGAGCATAAGCAAAATTTGTCGCCCTATGAGTGAAATATTCTTGAGTTGGACGTTAAACAACAATACTAAAACAAATAGTTTTTCGCATCCATGTTTTGGCATTATCATATTGTCTGTATGTTAATTACTCCGTCCTGGATTGATTTAAAATTCAATTTAAATTAATTAATTTAAATTCCATACACGTATACAATATGAATAAATATATAAAAGAGGAAAACAATCCTCAGCAGAATTGTCCCTTTTTTTTTTTTTAGTTAATTGTTATATGTTTCATTTCTTCGTATTCTTGTTGACGTGTTCTGTATAATTCACATTCAATGGAAATTCCATACACGTATACAATATAAATAAATATATAAAAAGAGGGTAAAAAACTTCAGCAGGATTGTTCCTGTTGTTAACGTGTTCTGTATAATATTAATTTATTCTAATTAATTCAAGCTCTAAAACGTCAAAACTCTATTGCATTATTTTGTTTTGTACAACGATCAAATTATAAAGTATGTTTTAAAACAACAAAGCAAAGGTTTGAATCGCATAGCACATCATTAAATGAATAAAAAATATATGATAAATTTAAAAGTTCAATTCTATTGATAGAACTTGAATAAAATCTAAACTATGAATAATGTATCTTATTCCAGGTATAATCTTCAACATAAGAACAGCAAACTGGCATAATTCAAGTTACAGAATTCTACATTCAAGCTGATAAGCCGAATGGCTTAAAGCTTAATAAACTATTAAACGGAGTAACGTACTCAAGTCAATATGTAAGATAGTAGTAGAAAATACTCAGAGTGTATGGATACTTACCTGTGCAGTTGCCATTGATATCCACAAATTGATCAATCAGACATGAAGAACCCAATCTGAAAGGTAATATTGAAACGATAATCAGAACAAGAATTTTCTCTCTGTTCATCATCTACAGATACGGTATTGCTATCCAGTTCATTTCCATTTCAGTGTACAAAGAGCAAAATATCTAATATTTCCGTGTTTTGGCAATCCTGGAACAGGAAGATTTCAAATATG
>JACSZP010016427.1:0-13945 GCA_016161895.1 Pinna nobilis | reverse complement strand
TGCTTTCATATATTTTGAGGACAAAATGATAAGTACCCCAGCTAGTATCTGGTCAGGGTATTTTTTTTAATTGCTGTAGATTACTAAATAAAAGCGAAGAATTAAAATCCGCATAATTTCGCTAGGAAACAGAAACCTTTGCGGAATTTCAGTTCTCATCTGTAATAGTTCTCAATGGAATAAAAACATGCGATATGGAATTACACTTGTATTTAAATGTGAGTTTTGTAACCCCTTAACACAACAGCAAGTTCTACATGGGAAAGTAAGATTTTGTGAAGACCAGCAGCTCTTCGTGTATCTGGATGACATATCAGTTGTTGTTGTTGTTTAACGTCCCACTCAATAATATTTCACTCATATGGAGACGTCACCGTGCCGGTGAAGGGCGACAAATTTTGCCTGTGCTCGGCACTGCTGGCCGTAGAGCAGGGAGGGTTCTTTAACGTGCCAACACCTATTGTGACACGGGACCTCAGATTTTACTCTCTCATCCGAAAGACAGGGACGGCCAAGCGCGGAGTCCCGCTGCAGGAATCGAACCCCGGACCCCTCTGCTCGAAGTCGAACACGCTAACCACTCGGCCCCCAGCATTGACAGTAACAACTAAGAGACGTTGTTACTCTGTGGTAGCATTACTCTATGGTAGCGCACATTGGGTGTCCATATGTTAAAGAGACCTCACTATCCAATGGCCACCAGAACTGATAATAGGCTCAATTTGTTGCCATTCACCTGTATTAATGACATATTCAAATGAGTGAAAGTTACAACTTTACAGCTTCGCAAAATTAGATCATATATCGTCCGATCACCAGTTTCGGTGAGGAACCTAAATCGGTGACCCTGATTTATTTCCCGTGTCATGCCAAAGCTGGAAATCCAACTGCAACATTGTTTTTCGTACAGCAAGAGTAATCATCGACGAAACTGTACAACCATATTTTTAGGAAAATGGCAGTGAGGAAGATGAGTTTTATTTGTTGATTGTTTTTCGCACCCCGATCCTTACACTCACCGAAACCGGTTACCCGATGCTATAAAAAAGAAGAAATGGTCTGAGTTTCTTACCTTTTTATAAACTGAAGAATATCACGTTACTAACCATTCTTTACATTAACATAATCCATTTATAACAATAATCCAAAGATGAGAAAAGAATATACAATACAACTTGCACAAATACCCATAAAGACATCATTTTAAGAATACAAATGTATTACCTATTGAATTTCATCCCTTTGTTTACATCACAATTTTTCACAAAATGCCAAAGAATAAAAGGCATGTTCATCAATACCCGGTATCTTATCTAAATTACCTATAATTCTAATCAGCTACTGGTAAAGGGGAGAGAATAACCTTTAAAGGCTTGGGAGAATCATGTGGCTATAAGGAAGATATCATTTCTGTTCCTACTACTTCATTCAGAAAGACAACAAATGAAAATTGCACAAGTTATTAGATTGAATTAACACTGAGGAAATCTTGTTCAGAAATATACAGGAAATACTAGTTTATTACACACCCACATACTCATCCGATATTACATACAAAAAAAAGCACTTCAAAAAGTAGGTATTTGACAATGGCGAAGTTAACCATCATGATAAAACATTAAAC
Source organism: Pinna nobilis (assembly GCA_016161895.1). NCBI lineage: Eukaryota > Metazoa > Mollusca > Bivalvia > Pterioida > Pinnidae > Pinna > Pinna nobilis. The sequence continues at coordinate 12,321 of JACSZP010016427.1, read as the reverse complement.
TGTCAATATAAGAAACAAAATCACAAACTGGAGTTGTTGATATAAGCATGGCATAAAATAAAATGACAGCACAAAAGAGCAATCAGAACAATGGAATCTCTCTCTCTCTCTCTCTCTCTCTCTCTCTCTCTCTCTCTCTCTCAGCTATACCCGATATATCCTTTTCAATCGATATATCCTTGTCAATCGTACTGATAGGTAATGTTAGAACTTACATCTTTGAACTTACAGGTATACAATTTGATATGTGAATGCTTTTTAGTGTAATGTGGTTATGCCCATGTATATAAATTAATTGTTACTGAAAAAGTGTTACTATGGCCTGGATATAAAATGTTTGGTAAATGTTAATGAAGAGGAGTAATATTTAGTATTTACAGCGATTCTTTTTCAAGGGGGACAATGATGAAGGCAGAATCAAAATGCATAAAAGAAATGAACATGAAGCCAATATTTTCAATGCAAAACAGAGGGAGGGAGGGAGGCTTTAAACAGAACTGTCACAATAATGGTATTTCTGAAAAAAAAAGGATAATAATTACATGTATAAGATCACAACACCGATTCTGTAAACAATCAAGAGAAAATCACAGAATTATGTTGACCCCATAATAATATCACAGAGAAACAAAACAATGGTGAAGGCAATCACAACACTGAGATACTCCCACAAAAATAGTCAACCATAGCACTGTAGTGTAACAGAAAGTCACACAGAAGGACGGCACCACATTGGGTCTCATGGAGTAAAGGATAATCTGTAGTAGAATACAACCAAGATATTGTAGGCAATAAAGAGGCAATAAGTGGACTCAGCTGTCAAAGAAAAAGACAGGGAATGGACTCCATATTGATGGAGTACGGTGAAAGAGATCACAACACTAAATATGAAAATAGTCAAATAAATGTTCAACAAGATTTCTGGAGATCTGTCCAAGCTATTACAACCAAGAAATTACAAGTTTAAATCTTGTACAATATATAAATGGTTTGTTAGTTTCTTATGCATATAAACCTAGCTAATTGACATCCATACTGCAAGGGAACATTGAATGAGAAACATGATAAAAATTTCGTATCCACTTGTGACCTACATGTACAGTCTAACATGTTTTCAAAGAGTTTTAGGCAGGGCACAGTGGGTTAAATACAACAGGTGGTCTCTTAATTCAGATTATTCCTACATGTATATGAAAAAAAAAATTGGGAGTCATATGTTTAGGTCACACAAATCAGGGTATTCCCTTTAATCAGTGGGTTACTAAGTCACATAAAACAGGTAGTCCCTTTAATCAGTGGGTTACTAAGTCACATAAAACAGGTAGTCCCTTTAATCAGTGGGTTACTAAGTCACATAAAACAGGTAGTTCCTTAATTCAGTGGGCCACTAAGGCAAGTTAGACTGTACATCACAAACACACGCGGGATCATTTCAAGAAAAGTTTTTCCAATTCAATGTATGATAAAAATAGAATAGTGGTCAAATCAAGAAATCATCTTCTGAATACATTTCAATCTGCGACTGACAATGTGGGATTACTAGATATATATATAATGCACTGAAATAAACATTTACATGGGATCATCACAAATGCATTTGGCAACATCAAAGAATTAAATATTAAATAATAGAAAAAATTTGTTTTTGGTCCAATCGAGGGATTTTGACTGATATTCACACTGACTATCAAACTGCTAATAACACTATATGAAAATAAAACAAAGAAACATCACTTAGGTCATAAGTTGTCAAGTATACGTTCAATTCCCTGTATTGTAATACAAATGTATATCTAAAGCCTCAGCAACTTTTATGAGACATTTTGTGCCAGCAAAATTCCTGAAAGTACACAGTAGGGTCTATAGCACTTATGAGTAAAATTTCATTTTGTAACAGAAGATGAAAGTATTGCAACACCAGCAGCATTGGATTGCTTGAAACCCTTTAAAATATAGCTGGAATACAGCAAAGCCTCATTACTCCAGACACAAATAATCCAAAAGCTTCCATCTTCTGGTTAGAATATGCTAGAAGCACTATTTTCAAATTTCATTATTCAATGTATATCTATCAATATTGCGTCTTTTGATACTATTGATTTCACAGAGTATGATCTGACTTTCCTTATCACCACACTGTGGTTTTCTGAATCCATATCATCCCTCTTTGAAACTGATGACATAATGAACAAAGCAAGGCTACTTTTCCCATGGTAAAAAGACACTGCGGTGATCAATGGATATAACTTCATATTTGGGTAGTAAGTTCTTTCTTGTTTGACCGTCTATTGCATTGAAAGTGGCGTGCCCTTGTCAACTTGATATGATACGGCTCTTAGGATCAAATTAGTGTTATAATAATATATATGTATTGGTCAGTATGAGCAAGACATTTCAGTAATCCAGACAATTCATTTATCTGGACAACTTACTTTGAACGAAAGCGTCCAGGTTACTAAGGCTCCAGTGTTTCTAGTTACAACCACAATACAAGTTCAAAGGGAGCGCAAGACAAACGGGCTGAGTGACAATGCAAAATGAACATGAAAAATACCCCAAAGTAGCACAGACTGCATAGAGAAATGTTGCCAAATTTCAACATATACTTCAAAGAGATGGACAAAATCACTCTCTCATTTATAAATTACATGTACAGATCAACTACAAAAAGATTCAGCTCATCAGAATGTATATAGATACAAAACAAAGTCATTTTCCTTTTTGTTAAAGTGTTATTTCCCTTGTTTTATATAACTCTCCACCTTGAATTACATCACTTCCTGGAGATAAAGGATATAGATGTAACTATGGAGATGTTACTATGGTGACCCCAGAGGTGAAGGATCCAGATCCTTGATGACCAGAATAGTGAGACTCAACTGTAAGTTTACTTTGATTGAAAGATGAATGGATAGACAAAGGTAAAAAGAAACGATTCTCAATTCAAAGTAAATCTCTGAAGGGAAGAACACAAAACACTGAGAAAATGACATTGAGGAGATTACTGGTCCCCGACCAATTCTCCCCAAGTACCAATTCTCGCCAACTGATTTTAGCTGCTGCACTGTGGATCTTGCAAACGTGCATATTTTCAATGAATAATAATAGTTTGAAGGAAAAACATTGTTCTAATTTCTGAACAAATAAAACTAATGAGTTCAAAAGTAAACTACGAAATTGGGGGGAAAATAAAATGAGGTGGCGAGAATTGGTACTTTGCGAGAATAGGTCCTTTGCCAGTAGAGACCTTAAAATTTGCTGTTGCATACAATATAAATTCTGTTTACAATCACAAACATATACAAGATTTCTGGATACTCTGCAATCAATGATGCAATCAAATTTCTGGAAAATCTGTAGAATTTACATAAGATTGATCAACTTTTTACGCTCTAAGTCAGTAATAAAAATGCATATCGGGTATATCTATTGATAGGCACATAAACAAGGACATTTCATAGAAAAATCAAAACTAGCTAGCTGATATAAACATAATGGGAATAATCAAAATTGTCTACAAACAAAAAGACCTCTGATAACAAAACCAAAAGTTATTCACCCCTATTCTTGAATAACAAAAGTTATTCATCCCCTGTTCATGGATATTTCAAATGATAAATGATTAAAATCTTCCGCAAGCTAATGTTAGCTACAATCACAAAGTAACATAACATCCATATAAATAATACATGTTTTTCTCCATTTATACACAATGTAACCTACTGAAATGTACAAGCTCTATTTACATACAGATCTAGATTGTCATAAATATTAATAATACTATCTTGCCACAACAACGGACAAAGTCTACAAAGCTTCACAGAACGTGATTAATTTTACATCAACCTGGACCCAGTTGCACAATGCATTGCTGAATTAACTTGTAGTTAGCTACTGACTACAAGTTAGAATTTTAGCTTGTAATTTGCTTACTTTATAGTTTTATCACTATTGCAGAATTGTTTAGTTAGTTAATTACCAGTTAACTAATAACAATTTTTATTTTAGAGTTGCCACAACAACTAATTTTACTACCAGTAAGTTCGTAATTAAATTCAACTACGAATTAAACTTTTTTGCAACTAGGTCCTGTTGTATACATAGAAGAAACAGGTCAAACATGTAGTGTTTGGAGAGGCGTAATACAAATTCCTTGGCAGCTAAAGTCCAAATGTCATGATGACTGCTGGAGTAAGTCAACTGAAATGAAGCATAAACCAGATCTGTAACCACTCACTTACAATAAATAAGTTCAATATCTAAAACTGCAGAAAAAAAAAATCAGAAAACTATTGTCCCGAAGACAGATGGATAGAGAGGAAACTATGTTCTTTTAGACTAACTGGTTAGGGACTAATACTTAAAAAAATCAACATCTTTAAGTTGTGGATACTCAGGGATTGTTTGGATTCATATGATAATCTTTATGTGGTGAATATCCCTGATAACAATATTGGTATACAGATACACAGTGGTTCACAATCAGAATAGTGCCACCTTCCTGTCCACTTCACCAACTAGAAATGTCTTCATGCAGAAAAAAGTGGCTTAAAAAAGGCAAAATACTTTTTGTCTCAAGAAAAAGAAAGAAAAGTACAGATAATGGTAAAAGGGAAATAAGATGTGACCCTGAAACACATACAGTCAAACCTGTTTTAAGAGACCGTCCAAGGGAAGGAGCAAAAAAGGGTCACATATGACAGGTGGTCTCTTAATTCAGGTGATTTATATAGGTAAAAAACATTTTGGGAACCCTTATTTAGGTCTTATAAGACAGGTTTTCCTTTAATTCAATGGGTCACTAAGGCAGATTAGACTGTATATCCAAGTACAGCAATAAAAATATAATTTTGAAAGATAGGTCAAGGTCAAAAGGTCCACAATTTGGTATCAACTGAAAATTCTTGTCATGTGACACACACATCAAATACCAGCATGAAACTGTATCAAGTACCATTCAAAAGTTATGGCCCTGGTTAAAGTATTGTGGTCAAACAGACATGACAGATAAACGTACTTACCCCAAAACTATAAGCCCTCATATCTCATATCAATAACAACAGCATAAAAAGTCTGCTTTTCGTTGGTACTAGTTCAAGGACACTAAGCACATATTGACCATTACTCACAACCATAAATCAAACACTAAAAACAACACTAAAGGCGCGTTTACACCTATCCGTTTTTTCTCGTACGCTTCTGCACCCATCATCCATCATGTGTGTACACACTTATATGTCAAAATATATTAAAATAAACATAGTTGTAGGCACAAATGGACAATTATGTCATGATTAACGTCCGCACCTGCTTCTGTCAAAAATCGGTCTCAGATCGATTTGTACGGAAGCAGGTGAGGAAATGTTTGTAAATTTCAAATGAATAATGTTGATTCCATTTTGACAGATGACGGGTGCGTGCAGACGCTAAAAAGGGATAGGTGTGAACACATCTTTACACAAAAATAAAGTAAGGCCTTGTGGAATTAATGCTGAATTAAGCAAAGCACACAATGAAACAAAAGCACCATCGAAATCACAGAAGGCCTGAATAATGTCTATAACTAGAAATATAGAATTATCAGTGTGTCTGTTATTTCTATATGTAAGAAATTAAAAGGATTCCACATTAATTGAGAAGGTAGACAAACACTATTGAACTAGATCTTTTCTATAAACATAGTTTCAGCTGGCTGCGATCAAAATAATACATTTAACAATTTAATTCTGCAGAGATCACTTGACCAATTTATCCTACTTTTCTCTTTTAAGTAGTTCAGACCTTTCCTGTCAAATTTTACTTTTAACTGGGGTCTACTTAGAGTACAAGGATTTCTTAAATACAGTGGAACTCTGGACACTCTTGAACTAAAGTAAATTGTTCGCACAAATGATGGGTGCAGGTATCTGAAACAGATGATCATTCCATTAAATGTTTTAAACTAGTCTAATCAGTAGAATTACTAATGGAATACTTGCTTCTCTGTATCCAAAGTGGTCCTATGTCAGTGCATGAACTTGTTAGATCCAACATGGCTTCAAAGTGCTGATATGCATGTGATTTGTTGGGAAAAAGAAATCTTAATCATATTTAACTGCAAGATAGATACTCAATTTACAGGACATGTGAAATTTAACAAAAGATCATTTGATATTTCTCTTGAAATCCAATTTAGATCAATACTACTGCCAGTCCATTTAGTGCACAAATTCAAACTGGTTCAAGTCAATTAATGGAAAGAAGCCCTGATCACATTGTTGTTTTAGTGTTTTAAGCAACAAAATGAACTTCATATTATTGCATCAAGTGGTTGTATTGGTTTTTTTGTTTGTTGTTGGTTTTTATTTTAGAAAATAACAGACATAGAACGTTTGGCCCACAGATGTGTAAAATGATATAATAGTTCTTTAATGCCCACATATCATTATCAAATTCAAGAGCTCTGTGTAGGGAATACTTAATGTTAACGCTATGGTAATACACAAAACAAGAGTGAATCCTGCAAACTATCACCATATTCTGCTTGATATGCATTTAACATTTAATAGAAATAGAATGAATAGGACTTCCATCATAAAACTTAAGAATTTACTGAAGTCTGAGAATGTTTTTGACCTCCACTTCTCAACCAATCAGAAATCAGTATTTTGTTGAAATAAGTTGAAAGTCTCAGACTTACAGTTTAATTCTTAAGTTTTATGTTGGTTTACCCAGTACAAACACAATATTTAATTGTCCAAGTAGAAAGCTACAACCAAATACAGCCTGGCAAAACTGCAAAGCTAAATACTAAAATCACTGAACTAAGAAATAGAGGTCACAACAACCTAGCATCAGTATAATCAAAATTACTAACCCTGAGACTAGGATTCTGCTGTTTGTTGCTTTGAGGTTTGATGGCACATTCAGTGTTTCTTAGTTACATAACAATCTATGTAATGCCAACTACATAAATTTTAACACATGTCAAAGACTGTCCAATTCAGCATGTCAAAGACTGTCCAAGTCAGTAAAGATCCTTAACAAGGAAAGCTTGTCCCTGACAAATATGTTCAAATTTTACAACCTTGTCTGATAGATTGAGATATCGTAATGCACTGAAATACATGACTGCTACCAGAGAGTTTGTACCAACCAAAAATTTAACTAAGTGCTCGCCCTGTCTGTCGCCAATGTCGCAATTTGTGAGTAGATTTCAGAAGTGGCTACAAAATATGCTGAGTGGGGATTTTGTTTGTTTTCAGTACGCCCTAGTTGTTTGGCATTGTTTTTATTTATATGCACTTGATTTGTGTGATCAAAATGATACATGTATAAAACCAATGTGTGAGTATTCATGATGGCTTGATATCATCACAAAAGATGGCTACATAAACTTCAGAGCCAAAGTGAGCACTGTTAACAGACTTGTAAATGTGAAGACAAAACAAATTTGATGGACGACAGGTCTTTGTTAAGCTATCAGCTGAATAATGCGTGTGTTAGTGGCTGAAAAATGACCAAACGCCCTCATTCAATAAAATGGCATTAACAGACTTTGTGTGGATAACTGAGTACATGTATTTGATGATACTATTTAAAAAGATTATATGAACTTTCAAATCTGGATATTCAATTATCCTGAAAAATCTGAGTAGATGTACATGTACAAATATATAACCGACTGTCACGTTGGGATTAGTTTGATATATAGTGATAAATGCATTTATAGAAAAAGTAGGACAATTTTTTTCTAGAAGTCCACATAGACAACCCGTAAAAGAATCTAAAAGATTTTGTCTTATTTCTTAGTGTCTGTGCTTGTCTTGTCGTTTTCATGCTTAGCCTCTCTTACATACACGTGCATGTGTAAACATATTTAATGAAGGGGGCACTGTCACATTTCAATGAAATTGCCAGGTATATCATTGATTAACAAAGAAGAAATCAATACCCTGAATCCCCATGCCAAAAGGGACAAGTAAATGTTCAAGGAGACATCTGCTACCTAAGACAGCTCCAATATTTGTGAGTATTTTTAATTCCATGAAAAACAAAAAAATCTAAGGTATCAAATGGACTCATAACTATATACACCATGCATCCTTAAGATTGGCACAATAAGTTATCGCAAAACAAATCGTTCTCTCTACAGGCACTATCACATTTGGGTCGAAATGTACGAAATTCTTAATCACTAAACCGCGTTCTCATAATGTTAACTTCCAACATAGAAATAATAACAAAATGTCTATAAAAATAATTTACATCTACAAATCTGGTATAAATCTACATCTAAAAAAAATGACTGAATAGGTCACATGTTTCGATTTTGTACAAAGTCAAAAACGTATACGCCACAGACTCCAATGAAAACCTGAACGAGAGAAAAAAAAATGAACATTTTCATCATCTTAGGTTATTTACAAAAGTATTTACAGAACTCACTAAAATGAGAGTACAAATGTGTCTGTACTATCAATCATTTCTCTTATCCCACAAATTTTCTATGCTGACCTCAAATCTAGTTTCACGGCAGTTTTACTAGGTACCTAGACAAACCGATTATGCCGTCGAAATTGCACTGGTTCTTCCTCAAGTTACTTGTACGCTCTTCCTATCTTGTTTACAAAATAAAAAAAAAATTATCAAGTACATGACAAAATTAAGTTGTTTTATAAACCGTCTTGAGAAAATAAGTGTCATAAACTCTCGGTAGTTTTTAACAACTTTGTATCTTTGATTATTGCACTTCAAAGAATCATTCAGACAATGATTCAAAAATTTGTCTGATGGTATAATGGTATGCTTATAAAATGTGCGGAAACATCATACTAAATGCCAAAAGATTTTCCTTGTATTCTAAATTGAAATGAAACTTTGATATACAGTAGAACCTTATCTAAAGACCACCTCACTTCGGAGATCACCTTGAATTAAAGACCACCAAAATTCAGTCTGTATACCACTGTTAAAGATTATTTCAAATTCACTTAGAGGACCAACTCAGTCATCAGACCAATATTGGCCAGTCACTTGGGTGGTCTGAAAAGCGAGGTTGCACTGAAACTGATTAGTATCTTTAGATCTGTTAGCTGTCACTTGATTAACAACTGTAATTAAGGTTACAATATATGACAGTCTATATAAAATCACTTGAACCCTGCCTTTTCTGATGATAACAAAAAATTAGCTACTTCATGGGATGTTATCATTTCATTTTAAGTACTTCAGTCCCGCCACTGTCAGGAATTTTTCAATGAAGAGTTCTGAGTCTAGAACCGCAATGTGCGCTGCTCTCCCGATGATTGTGTTAGCCGTACTTGGTAGTGCATGAAATACATCATATCTGACCAGTTTACACTTCGGGTTGTTGACGACGGGAGTCAAGATGTTGGCCACCATTTCACTGTATATGGCACCTGTAAGAATACAAATAAAGAATCAACAAACGCTCCTTCTTATCAGTCTAAACTATTATCTGATCCCCTGAAAATCAGTGGAGAAACCAATTTTTCCTAGGGAGATCCCCTCTAAAGAAATTGGGAGAAGAATGTTAATCTTCTTTTTTTTTTGGGGGGGGGGGGGTTAATCTCCTCTAAGGAAATCAAGAGATGAATTGCGTTCCATAGGGTGATCTCCTCTAAATAAAACTTTATAGATCTATGTGTGCAGACTTCAAAAATATTTTTCCTTCACTCAAAAGTGTCTGATACATAGCTTGAAAGGTATGGATATCCACTTTATTTTGTAACGATGTAATACTGTTGACGAGTAATATTGGTATAAAAGTATTCAAGCAGGTTAAGCTTAACATCAAATAAAAGAGGCTTTTATCTTTGACTCGAACAGTAATGAAGCGATATAGAAATTTATCTTGTACAACCTTATGTCTAGTTATGTAAATTACATACCCATTCCAGAACTCTCTCTCTGTGCTGCCTTACACATTTCAACCCTAGAGGAATGATAGGGAACATAACGATCCTGTGAAGAGCCCACCAATAACACATTCCGGAACATCTCCAGTCCTAAAATAACATATAAAATTAATAAATCCCACCGAACAATACAATAGTTTGTCTTTATATTATATTTGCATTCATACAAAAGGTTGTACATGAATAGTCAAGCCTCATTTATCCAGACGACTATAATCTTGATGCTTTGCCTTGTGTACAAAATTATCTAGAAACAGAAATTTTAATTTTTACTGGTCATTAAAGAGGCGATGTTTCAGCAATTCAGATGCTTCAATTATCCAACATGGGAATGAAGGCATCAAGATTAATGAGGTTCTACTGTTTATGCATCCTTGTATCTCAGGTCTTACATTAATTAGTTGGCTAATTCATTACTTTATCATTAGAAATAACAGTCTAACCAGTTTAAAGGGACTGTCCAAGGGAAAGAACAAAACCCTCTAATAAAATTTCAAGCCATTTGGAGCTCCAATTTTTTTTACAATCAGCTCTAAAATGTGGTATGCTAAGTAAGACTCCAATTAATCTCCATGCAAGATTTGAGGAAGATCCCTTCAGTACTTTCTCAGAAAAGTGATAATGGAATTGACATTATGAAATCTGAATTCCCCCTTTTGAGCCCAAATTTTGTTTGGATCAGTTCCAAATTTCATGATGCAAAAGAAAACTCAAAGAGGAACTCCATGCAAGATTTGAGGAAGATCCCCTAAGTACTTTCTCAGAAATAGTAATAATGAAATTGAATTTTTAAAACCCAAGAGGATGTACATCAAAAGTATGCTAAAATGATACAAATACTAAGTTATTTCTTCATGTACAGTACATTTTTTGAATCACGTCTTGAAATATGCTGGAGAAGAAAATATACTTTTTTTTAATAACATTTTGATCTAAAGGATAATGGAGTCTCACCTGGTTTCTGACTTAATTTGTACAAAAACGTTTGCCGAGGGTCTGAGTGATCTTTCAATGACATTTGTAACAAAGATCCTGATTTCTTCCATTTCTGCATAAACCACATTCCTGAAACACAAGAAAACATTGTTTATTAATGAAATTTTATAACGAACTACTTAGGCTAGCTGTCTTATTGGTTATTTGGTAGTTTTAAACATCCAATTCAAAAATCTTTTGCTTATATGGACCTAAGAAATGTATGACACTGGACCTCAGTTTTTATTGTCTCATCTGAAGGTAAGGAAAACATGGACTCAAACCCATAACCCCACAATCTAAAGGGAAACAAACTAACAACAGAACAAAGACAACTCTGACAGAATACATGTATGTCCCAGCTGGTTTATTTTACTATAATTAAATTTTATAAATTTCCAAGGATTTCATTGGTTAATAATCCAGAAAACACTTGGTTCATACTTCAATGACCCAAACACTAATTAAGCCACGCCCCTTCAGGTTGTGTATTACATCACGAACACTGAATGCAGTGATGTTGGCGGTTGTCATTATGACGCAATTAATGCGTGACTGTTCGCTTGATTATATCTTTTCGATAAAATATAAACGTTTAAAAAATTGACGAAGTTATTACCAAAATTAAATTATAAGCATTGGTTCTATATTTTGTCCAGTTCACATCGAAATGACCTGAATGAAGACAGTGCAAACTTTTGCATAATTCACTTTGTGAGTTACACAGTGTGCACAGTCTTCATTCAGGTCATTTTGCAGTGAACCGGAAAAAATATAGAATCAATGCTTAAATAAAATAGTGATATACCCATTGTACAAAATTTTATCTGTAGTCTGAGGTAACAAAGTACAACTTACCCATATTGACCAGTCCACTTGTGTTGTACAGAGTTCCAAGGTGAGGGCCAGATAAAGACAGGAATGTGTAGAGCCTGGGAACCAAGTGAGCAAGTTTTGGGTTGCACACCACAGAGCGAATGATCAGGTTGCCTAAGGAATGCCCAATAAAGCTGTAAAATCACAAAGAAATATAAATCAATTATGTTTACGAGGTTTTTTGATTTTCTTCTTGGGGAAGGAGTCTTTTTTATTTTAAAAAAAAGGAACAATGCTTACCTCTTCATCACAACTCATCTGTAGTTTAAGCAAGATATATTACGTTATTGGAGACATATTTTCGAGAACAGGTGTATGAAAATGATGAACATGATCATAATTCATCTAATCAGAAAAGACAACTTGTTTTATAACATAATTATACATTCGCATATCTCAGGGCTAACCCTGGATTCAGAAAATTGTTAGCCAAAAAATTAGTCAATCAAGATTATTTTTAGCCAATTGCTAATTTTATGAGCCAATGAACATTTACCAGTACGGCATGTGAAACATTTTTGATAATTTACATAGACTGGCACCTGTTAGC